>CAJQZM010033316.1:0-27663 GCA_907164665.1 Colias nastes
AATTTCTTACTAGGTGTGTCCAATCTCTTAAAAGTTGACGAGTGATTTCTATCGCAACTAACGTTTTGCTAGCTCATTCATAAAATCTATATCATGAAGTAACAACATCTGTTTTCTTGCAACAAACACATATTACATTACAGTAAAAGTTCATAAGTCAAGTATTACACGCGGAAAAAATACAATGTAATTAATAATTAATAATGTCATTATCCGTTTATCGTAAGGTGTATGAACGTTACAGTTACTGCTGTAAGAGCTTCATCCAGTGATTTATTGACTGCAGTTCGATGACCATAAGATTAAAGGGATTGCGTAAATTGCAATTGTTTACGTATCCGCATAACGTAGGTATTATTAAGATCTAGAATCTAGATCGTCATATAGATGATAGCCTATGCGTATCGCGACCTTTAGGCGACTAGAGAAAAATATCTTGATCTGTGAATGTTGAACTAAAGTTGCATATTCCGTATGACTCTGTAATTCGCTGTGAATCTTCTTTTTGATTAATTATGATGTGATTGTGAGAGTAGTGATTGTGTAATAGCCATTGTTGCTAATAACTAACTTCATCGTAGATTTTCAAAGAAATTCATCCATGTTCCTCATTGACCAGGAGTTAGCTTGCTGGAATGAGCTAGTTTAGATTAAAATTTTACTGGAATAGAAAATAAGTTAAAATTTTCTCGAAAATCGCAAATTGCGCATTAAACAATTACGTTTATAGACATCCTAGTGCATTCAGCATCGCGCTATGATAATGTAATCGAAATAGTCGCACCGACAAAAAAACGCGATAAATATAAATAAATACGCGTTTATAAACTGAACTAAATCAGAGTTATCGCTAGACGGGTTTGAGGCGGTGATGCTTGCGCCTAATATATGACCTATGGCCTATTTATGCTATCATTTGGTCTGACCTAGATATGTTCGATAAATGCGCAAATTTTATTTAAAATAACTTTGAATAGTACGCACTTAAGTACGCATTAAAGTAGAATCCAATCAATTAATGACGTGAGTGAATACGTAGGAAATTTAAAAAACTTTTTGATATTCTAGGTGTAGGAGAACGCAGCTAATACCACTTGGGGTGATTATTTTCTTAATGAATGCTTTTGAGCACACACGGCAATGTCGAATTTTTTTTCGAGGAATGTTTATATTTTTCTGAAATTCATGGTGATTTAGATTGATAGAATTAAGTTTTTTTGATATATAGAGAAAATATACATCAGGAAAACTTCGCGATTGATTCCATAGGTAAATGAAAATTTTATCTGTAGTAGGTTATAGGTACCTTCTAGCTTATACCTACTGTAAGGATTTTGCAGTACATATTGCATATTCATTAATAAAATAAAAATTGAGAAATATGAAATACATTAGATTTAAATATCCTCTAATCACTACATAGTATAAAACAAAGTCGCTTTTTCTGTCCCTATGTCCCTTTGTATGCTTAAATCTTTAAAACTACGCAACGGATTTTGATGCGGTTTTTTTAATAGATATAGTAATTCAAGAGGAAGGTTTTAGTATATAATTTATTAGGTTTTAGACAAAGCGGGCGAAGCCGCGGGCGTTAAACTAGTATGCTAATATTTACATGTAATGCTATAAGGTAGAAAGCTGTTCTCTTATCGGCTATGGCTCTACAATTATTATAATCGATATTTATCTTGCGTAGCTTTTACGAAACCCCCTGAGTTATTGCAAGCCTATAATGAGAGTGTTGATTGGCTGATTTGGTTTTCAGGGATAATAGTTAATAATAATTAATATCATGACATTTTTTATACAGCTGTATGTTTATGTGGACAATAGCATCAATTTTGTAAAAAAAAGAAATTGTTAGGTGTCATGATTATAGGGATTGTACAAAAACGAACATTAAAACTAGTAAAAGAAGATCCCAAAACTATATATTTTAGTGATAGAAAAGTCACATATTTGAATTATTGAGAAGGTAGAGTTTGTTGAGCCATAAGCTTGTAGAGTTAGGCGCTTGGTAGTTGGCTCTACGTGAGGTCTGTTAACTTTTCTAGACTGCGTATATGCGTCACAAAAGATATAATAATATCCTTATCAATTAAGTTTTAATTGGTGCTCGGATTCGTTACTATTTAACGCTATAACAAAATTCGGTACAGACATAGATAACGTCATAAAGCAAACTATTATCTGGATTAACATAGCTTCTTTGTACCGCATATAACGCGAGTGAATCCGCGCTCTAGTTCTACTAGTAGTATTATAAATGCGAAAGTTTGTGAGGATGGAATATGGATGTATGTGTATGTATGTATGTTTGTTACTCTTTCACGCAAATACTACTGAACCAATTACAATGAAATTTAGCACACATATAGAGGGTAACTTGGATAAACATATAGGATAGGTTTTATCCCGGAAAACCTACGGGAATGGGAACTATACGGGATTTTCCTTGAAAACTCGGGCGAAGCCACGGGCGGAAAGCTAGCGTAGTATAATTATATATTACGGGAAATTAAACGGCAATAAATAATAAGATAATCACAGCAGTGGAAACAGCAGCTGCATGATTAACTTATCGTCTGGCGACTGATGTGATGCGCTTTCTACGTAGTTTGATAACGTTTATTGCGTATTTCCCATTTGTCTCCCAATGATTGACCCATATATCGGAATGGTATAATTGTTTTGAGATAATGATAGTGGTGTCTGGATAAATTGAGGGACTTTTGATGTTTTAATATCATATATTTCCATAATTCATTATCCAGCATTAAATTAAGTTATATGAGCGTTAAGATTATCTAACCCTAATCCTATAAAGTCGGGGCAAAGTCTTGGAATCCATAGGCCATACTTAATATTTTAAATGCGAAAATCTGTCTGTCATCACTATCCCGGCTTCACCATGGCTCTGATTTGGAATGAAAATAAAAAATAGAATATAACTAGGTAGATTAAAAACAATGGATCAAACCAAGGCATTAAAGTATGTTAAAACCTAGATCTAGGCAAAGGAAGTTCAAAGTAGCCCTGCTTATGTATAGCCTTTTATAGTCTTATAAAACATATTCCCTTATACAATGGACCTATGTAATATTTTTCCAGAATTATGCGAAGAATGGGCACTAGCCGAGTGCGAAGGGGACGGCTGGTGGCGCGACGCATCCAACGGAAAGGGACAGATAGACGTGAGATATGCTGGCGTCGCGCCCGTGGAACGCGCCGCATCCGCGCCCGCTACTGCGCTCGCTGTTCGCTCCGCTTTGCATACCGCTAAGAGTATGTATTTTTGGGTTTTCAATACTATTTATGTTTTTTAATCTCTATTCTTTCACCAATATTATACATATAGGAACATTATAACTGAGTGATAGAGATAGACTCTATTTTTTATCTTTTTAACTCGGTTCAACCAGGGTAGAGCCAGGCAAACGACTAGTTAGTAGTTAGTAATATACTTAGACAAAAATTTCGCGTACAGATAGGTCATAAAATAATACTAGGTACTTTGCGTTTCATAATAATATTTGTTTTATACTAATGAATTATTTTCTTTCAGCTGCAAACAAAAAGCTCCAGAAAGTAAATCTGGACATCAGTTCCAAAGGAATCATTGTGTCTGACGCTGATACACAGGAAAATGTGCTGAGTGTGTCAATTTATAGGTAATTATTTAGTTATTCTGGTACATTAGCTACTTCTGTAAAAGCTAAGTATTAATATAATCCACAGGATTTTCCCTGAACGATTAACTAACATACATCCTCAAGAACTTTCGCATTTATAATATTAGCAGGTTAGAATGTTCTTATTCTATAATTAAGATCATGAATCATTTTTCAGGATTTCCTATTGCTCAGCTGATGCCGCGAACGCTCGAGTCTTCGCAGTTGTCGAAGGGAAAACTGCGGGAGGTGCGAGCGAGACGCACGTAGTGCACGTGTTTGTGTGCGCGAGACGGAAACAGGCGAGGGCGCTTGCTCTCTCCCTTGCACATGCTTTTAATGACGCATATCAGGTAAGAATTTTTCAGGTTTTCTGTAATTTTCATACAACGTTTACAAAAATCATTGGAAATAATTTTAAAACTTGTATTTCAAAATAAATCATCACATGGCATGGTTCAAACTTATTACTTCAGTAAGTAATTGCAAAGTTATTTTGTATGAAAATAGGTGAAAATATGGTGAATTTTTCAGTTGAGATTCTACGCTAAACGCTAAAAATACGTTGTCGCTTGTCGCATATAGGCTCTATATATTTGAGATGCATTTTTACACTTTAATTTCTCCTTGAAGTTTTTGTTTTCCTTAAAAATCACAAAGAAAATATGCTATGTTGCTAATAAGAAAATTATTTAGGCATGGCAGGCAACTGAGGCAACTTCACTTCAGTCCGGTGGAAGACGTAGAGTAACTCCATGGGTAAGTTTTATTAGTCCTAGTCATTGGTTTTATGATTATAGCTTTCACATTTCCTCATGAAAGTTTCACGTAAAATGATAAAGAAACAAAAAAAAAACTCAAAAATCGTACCTCTATATTTTGGAGAGCCTTCTTTAATACACTAAAGCAAAAGCTTTGGATTTTTTTCAAAGTTCGTCATTTATTATGTAATAAGCAAGTAAAATAAGTTAGTTCCATATTTTTCAACTCTAGAAAAACACCATGCTCATCCAAAAATATTTATTTATCTAAATCGTTTTATTTTACAGGCTAATTTCTCGAGCGAATCAGATGATGATACAGACACTGAGCAATGGCAGTCTCCAGAGCCGCTTGTTACTTTTTAATTTAACTATAGATATTTGTAAAAACTGTGCCAATTTTGAAAAAAATAACGAGCCTATGATTAGTGATAGAAAAATGTCGTAATAATTTACTTTTATTAAATTATGTTTATTTTTGTTATGTATTGTAATTTGACAATAATAAACAAATTTTAATAAACGTAGGCGATACACGTAGGTATTATTTGATCTGCATATATTTTTGGAAAAATGTAAAAAAGGAAAAAGTTAGGGTAACCAAAAGTTAGTACCTTATGTAAATGAATAATTAGGTATTCGGGGAATAATTATTTACTCATTTCATATTTTATTTGTATAAGGTTTCAGAGATTAAGCCATATTTTGTTATAATACACAAGTATACTATAAAATGATTATATTTAGTTTTTAAACTTAGTGTTAATTAGAGCGATCTCTAGTTTCTAACTAAACGAATAAGTGTTTGTTAAGTTTTTATGTAAATAATAAAATAATTATAATACCTACACCCGTAGTTATTTAACCCGTTTATAATCCTCCTATTAAAATAGGCTAGTCAAATTTTGCTAGTTCGGGCAGTTCGTTGCAGATATGAAGTAGTGTTATAGGAGTTTGTAAAAGTGTAAAATTCATTACAGTTTTCATTTGCCACATACATGTAAAAAATCAAGATTACCTACTGACGTTCAAACTATCTGTTCTTATAGGAAAACTAGCGGTTCGCCCCGGCTTCGCCCGTGGTACCTACATGTTCAGGTTTTTTTTCATAAAAACTATCCTATCTCTCAAGTTGGATCGAACTTCACATATTATTATGGTGTGCGAATTTTATTATAATCGGTTAAGTGGTTTAGGAGTCCATTGAGGACAAACATTGTGACACGAGATTTATATATATTAAGATAATGTTTTTATCCTATTTTTTTAACGCTTCCTAAAAGTTTAAATATTAATATCACATAACACGTCTTCTCATCACTTTTAATCAAACAACCGGTCAAATGATAGTCTTTATTAGCTTATTTTAGTCAGTACATGGTTATTTAAGACGGCATTCTTGGAACAGCTTCAAGCGTTGCAGACCAAGAGGTGTGAGGTATAGAGGTTCAGAGCACGCCCTCCCTCCGTGGTGGTTGATCATCATGTAGTCGTAGCAATCAGTCACACCGTCTCCATTACAATCCTGGAGAAAAGGAAAGTGTTTAAACAACACAACTTAAAATAATAACAAAGAAGCCCAAAAGCATTATTATTATATTATGTATCTATAAGATTCGGCAGCGATTGAAATGTGTTCATAATATATCAAATGTTCAAATTATGCCTCGTATAAAATAGGAACTGATGGCTTTAATATTGAAATAGTAAATGTCTTTATTTTAATGTGATTTAACTAGATTTACTAATTGGTTTGAGATATTTCAGAAAAAGATATTTCACAGAAATATCTTTTTCTGCTAAAAGCCTTTGTCTCGAGCCTCCTAATTTCCTATCACGAGACCCAAAAATCATATCAGTCCGTTGCGACGTGAAAGAGGGACATAAGAACACGCACTTACGCACGCACTTTTTTTTTATTTACTCTTTCTTTTTATTATATCTGTTGTTGGCTTTTGGCAAAATAAATTATTCTTTCTTCTTTCACTTACGCATTTATACAGAAAAAATGAGAAAAGAGTTTTGAAATTACTAGAGGATTTTTACTATGTGTAGAGCAAGTTTTTACGATTGGAAACATCTAATAGCGTTACAAACACACTCATCGCCAGTTTGTACTTATGTACAATAACAAGTTTTTATATGAAAATAAATCACTCACTTATTGGTTTTTTTTCGATCAATCGATTTAATAAACTGGCTTTAGTAGTAGGTATATAGCTATCGTAGTTGATGACGATATCTGATATCTCTTTAAAATAGTTATAGATGTACAATAAAGAAATTAAGTAAACTGTGTAATATTTTAGTATGCTCTAAGATTTTAGTGGTAAAAAAATAAATATAAACTGACCGTTCCAAATTTGGCCATGTAGCTTTGAACAATTTTCACGGAACAATGGTAGTCCCTGGCGCAGTCCTCGTAGGCTGTAGAAGAAGTTGTATTAAAAATAATATTACAATTCATAAATAAACTCAGAACTATATATATATTGTTACGTTATATAAAATAGTCTTTATTAAATTCGAACGCCTATAATTTTAAAATTAAAGCCACCGGAAGGTTATTTCTATGTACAAATTTTTCATTTGGAAAGAATATCATTATACAAATCCTTAACCAATATCATATTTACAGTTCATTTTGTTGTTCTCAGTAACAAAATTAATCAACAATATAGAAATCACGTCGCTGTTTTCTTTGTCGTCTCTACAAAAAAATGTTTTGTTAACACTAAGGGTAAGGCCCTTATTCCAGCTTGTTCATGTTCGTCCTTACCTTCCTTCCTATCAGGATTGTCATCAGGTAACGAAGGCTTCCCAGCATCCACCCAATATACTCTGGATATATAGAATGGACCACAATAACCCCCAGAGCAAGTGTGGGAGAGATCGCAACCAGCTACGTGACACAGGCAGCGAACACAGGACTCATTGAGGTTTGTCACGTAAATACCTGAATATGTTCAAAAAGCAGTAAATGGACCATTTGCATTAGTAGCGTCAGCGTGAATGGTAGACGATAACATACGTCGTAGCATGAATGGATGCTTTAGGGATTACAAAATTTTAACATTTTGATGATAGTGCATTATTATTTTTACAAAGGTAACACTGATAACATATACTTTAATGGTACAATGGAAAAATTATCAATGAAATCTTAAGTTTCTGCAATCTTTCTCTGCAATATCTTTACTATTATTTATATGTAATTCCTTTGTTTTGTCAGAATATCAATGCATATCAAAAACAACGAGTGAGAAATAAATAATTTATTATAATTCATTTAAACAGTCGTTTTGTTTACGTTGGTCTCAAGTTAGGTACTCTTTAACTGGTTTAATAAAAATATTTTAAACCTTTTAAGTAATGTTATTTTTTCCTTGTTATATGACTAACTTAGTGCAGCTTCGCTGACATTTATAAATAATATGTAGGTACTTTATATCTGAATTCTACCTTTGACTGAATTATTTAGGGGCTTTATGAATTTATCACCTATGCAGGTAACTAAAAATTTACTTACCAAAAACAACACTGTGACATAGAGTCAAAAATATGATTAACACTGGCACTTGTAAATGCATTTTGTAATTATATAATTAATAATTATATATAATAAAGCACGATACACACATACACTCCGACGACTACATAGTAATTGAAAATTGAGCACTGATTTCATTGAAAGCTGATGACATAATGAGATGTTCCCAAACCGCGTAACAAAAACAACAATTACTATATTATGGTTCTTGGAAGATGTAAAAAAATGTAAGAAAAAACTGTTCAGTAACGCCCTATTGTAGTTTGGCGATCGATCAATACTGAATTATATTAGACAAGTGAATATTAATAAATAAAGAACAAGAACGAATGCACACGTTTGTTTCTAAGAATAATTTATTGAAGGTGATTACAATTGAATTGTAACATCCGTGTGCTAAAGGATCTCACAAAGGTCGTTAAGATGACGGATTAAAAATGACGACAAATATTGCACTTATTATAAGCATTTGTTTCTGAGGATTTAAAGTTCATTGTAGATATTATTATGTAAATTTATTTCATATTATGATGATTGATTTGAGTGTTGATTATAAAGAAGACAGGACTATATGGCGATAGAATGCGCTCTATATCTAATAGGTACTAAAGGAAATTTTGTAGAGCAAATCATCGTTGCTTTTTTCTTCTCTTCTCATCTTAGAATTTTATGTTGCTTTTAAAATTACGTTGTTTAGGATAAAAAAGGCATTTTTTGTTGTATACAATATACTCCTACATAAATATTAAATACGTCTCATGATAATGGTCAAACATGATCGTTTACGCAGATAATACAATTAGTTCATACTATTAGTATTTCAAAATTTTCAAGTGTACCTATTTAGGAAATTACAATTAGAAATCTTAAAAAAAAAATAGAGTCAATTGGTAGAGTAACGTAATCACTTCATAGTATAATACAAAATTGCTATGTAGGTATGCTAGGATCTTTGAAAATAAGCAACTTTTTATGGAGTTTTTTTTAATAAATAGAGTATACCTTAAGGAAGGTTTTAGTATATTATGTATTATAATTTATTTATTTTTCAGAACGCTAGCATGTATAATATAACAATAAAATATTTCCGTAACACTATTAACGCAGTTCTTAGCGAATTTTAGTGCCTGTTTGATATTCTTGCAATTGTTTTGAGTTGTTTTGAGTTTTTGCATTTTGTTTTATTACAGACTTTAAGATTAAATAAATTTCAAACTCATTGAGACCATTTGAGATGAAAATTTTTAAATATATTACAAATGTTAATACCAAGAATCGAAGTACTGAGTATATTAATCAGTCAAATAAAGATATTTAATATTTATTAACTTTGTCGTTAACCTCTACCACTATAGAGTAGCTTTTGTACTACTTAATAGCACCTTATTATTGTTTAATGTAGAAAGGGATAAAATAATAAATATGTACTGGAATAAAACATGGTTATTCTTGTAGACGTATAATTCGTTTGAAGATAATATTTTGCACGTATATAAACATAAAAGTTAAAATGTATCGCAATTAAGTACAATAATTACAATATAAGCTTGAATAAATAGGTGTCTACAAAAATTTACGTATTTTAATTTATTTAAAATCATTTTCTTAATAACTAATTACAAATACATTTCTTAAATTTACAGACTCGTATCGCAACAGTACAATATAATCTCTACATTCATTTTTTAATCATTTAATTTGACACATTATTTTTGGCGCCAATTTTGCTCTTTCTTTTTTTTATTGACATGACTATGACTATAGACTACAGTTCGTTTTGTACGATTTTTTGATATGGCAACATTTATCCTTGGTGAGCTGCAACCGCTGCAATACATTGCTGGAATACGTTGACGTATTGGAAGGGAAGCTCTCCTTTGCATCCGTAGCCTCCCAATTTGTGGATTGCCATGTAATCGTAGCAGTTAACCACACCGTCGTTGTTGCAGTCCTGGAAAATAAACAATTGATTAACAATTAAGAAAATTTTATTACCCCATTTCCACTTTATATCGATAGTTTTTTTTTTGGTTATCTATACTTATAATAAATCTGTAGAGAGGCCAATTCTGTACATGAAATATATTTAAAAAAAAACTATGAAGGGGTGATAAGGGATCGCTACTGATGCCAAAAATGCAATTAGTAAAATTTTTGTCTGTCTGTCTGTCTGTCTGTCTGTCTGTCTGTCTGTATATTCGTTATAGAAACAAAAACTACACGACGGATTTTAACGAAATTTGGCACAATTATTCTTCATACTCCTGGGCAGGTTATAGTATACTTTTTATTACGCTACGATCAATATGAGCAGAGCAGTGAAGGGAAATATTGGGAAAACGGGAGAAGTTACTCCATTTTTTAAGCTTCCGTCGCGTGTGCAGCCTTAATGGTTAAAGCTACATAGAAATCATGTACGACACAAATGTTCTTAAATTATTATTATTATATAAAAATGAATTCCTAGACAGCATATTATGTCTATCTTTTAAAATTGACTCACAATAACACGTGAAACTTCAATAGCTTAGCAATTCGGAGCTTTCTGATTATATTTGTCTACTCTTACGTTTACAACACTCTCACTCATCCCTAATTAAAAAAAGTTAACATTATTACCTATTCAATAAAAAAAGAATCATGTAAATCGGTGTAGAAACACCAAAGTTATACATGAAATACGCTATAAGTCATCGCGCGTGAATACAGAATCATGCAGCCATAAGGATTATTAATTTTTTGTATCAGTTGCCGCGTTCGACGCGCTTCGCGGCGGGAGCTATAAAAAGGCGGCGGGTCCGCACCCGTTTCGCGTTGTCACGGCATCACGTGTTGGCTGAACCGATTTCGATAATTCTTTTTTTATTATATTCCTTGAAGTACGAGGATGGTTCTTATGTAGAGAAAACGTAAATATGTACCACGGGCGAAGCCGGGGCGGACCGCTAGTATTGAATATATTTATGATTATTCCATTAACCTATTTCTTATTTTTTAAGAAGAGTAAAAATTCTACTTTCTTAAATATTTGTGCCTCATAAGTTATATAAATAGTTATATATGCTATATTGTTGATTGACATTTTATTTAGGTTTACTAAAAGGTTTCTAGAACCAGGATATGAACTTCAACAAGTTTATATTGAATGGAGTTATAAAAAAGTTAAACTGGATTGTTTTTATTTACGCGTGAATCAATTATATTTACAGATGATGTCACTGATCGACTTGTATGCAAATTTCAATGACAATGCCAAGATATGTTAATAATTCTACTGGTTTGTACACACCTACGTTTTCGTACACGGATGTGGGTTATAATTAGGGATTTCCTAAGTTTATTAAGATGAAATAATTATTTAAAAATAGCTCTATATCTATACTAATATTATAAAGCTGAAGAGTTTGTTTGTTTGTTTGTTTGAACGCGCTAATCTCGAGAACTACTGGTCCGATTTGAAAAATTCTTTCGGTGTTAGATAGCTCATTTATCGAGGAAGGCTATAGGCTATATATCATCACGCTACGACCAACAGGAGAGGAGCCACGGGGGTGAAACCGCGCGGAGCGGCTAGTATCATATATATTGGTATTTGTATAGCGATGTGGTATTCTGGTAAAATATGTTAATTATCTCTTTGTATCGTTTTATATGTTACTAATTAGTTATTGTTCAGTAGTCATCAGTCACTCGGGAAAGGATTTCTTATTTATTTATTTTATTTTACTCTTTAATATAACTGAACAGTCTTAGATACCAAAATATACGAAAATAAATGCAAGAAGAAATTTAGTGTATTTTCTTACATAAAAATCAGGGTAAAATTGCACTGCAATTAGTATCGAATGATGTAATTTCCGTATCACCTCATTGTTTGAGATACCATATTAAGTAAGAGATAATTGATATACTTACCATTAATAAGTAATAAATAATCCATTGTTGTCATACTTTATCATGTAGGGATATGGCAATATTCTACATTTAAATAGAGCGCGGCTCTATATCTTCTAAAGCTCGATAAAGTTTTAAATAAGATTACCTGTCCGAAGCGCCTCATGTAGCCCTGGACGGTGAGAGCAGCACACTGAGGATCGTTGGCACAGCTGGCGTAAGCTGCAAATATATAAAAATTAATTTATTATTCAATGCTTTAATTAAAATGTGCATAATGTTTTGCCGGGATGAGAATATTTTAATAAATATAGTAAAATCTAAGCCAAAAAAATATAATCAGCATTTTAATTTAATTCATTCAACGTTTGTAATTATAATTTTAAGTTAATGCGGTTTGCGGTTTTTTGTAAATATAGGAAACAATATACACAAACCAGTGACGTAAAATAATAAGTGAGGAAATAAATTTTGGTATAGAAAATGATGAACCTTGGTACCACCGGTCACCTTCAGTTCATTGCCAAATGTACTGACATTTTTGGTGATAACTTCTGAGAATTTGACCTTTCATATTGAGAATACCTTATCGATACAATTCATTGGAATCACATCGATCTTATTTTCTTTGTATATTTCGGTGTAAACAGGATAAGTATCAAGGTAATAAATGCATTTATAAGAAATCACATCACATTTGTTCATCTATAAGAAATCATGTAAGTAGTCAAGACTCGAGCCAATCTTGAAAATCGATCTTTCTGTACTTTTGACTCGATACCCAAATAGTTTAAACGTACATTTCAATCAGCAGTCTTATAATCGAGACATAACATATATAAAAGCTTTTCAAATACGCATTTATCTTCAGTACGCAAATATGCAAAAGCTTACCATCAGGAGAATCAATGGTGCGTCCAGGCAGAACTGGTTTCCCAGCATCAGCCCAGTACGCCCATGTGATGCGGAACAAGCCACACGCGTCTCCATCACACTGTGTGCCTTGCTTGCAACCCGACACCGCTTGGCATATGCAGCCAAGGCATACTTCTGTTACTGGGCTCTGGGCTAGTACTTCACCTGTAAAAGATAGATAATATCTATGATTAGCATACAAAAAATCCTCTATGATTATGGTTTGATTGTTCGGTATCTTTAATCTTATATTTATAAAATAAATAATTCAGTTTGAATAATTGCGGCTGACGCGTTTTATTCGCATTTATTTAATTTTTGTTATATTGACTTGGTACCTAATTGAATTATTTACTATGCAAATTAGATGGCAAATAATCTGTATGTACTTAGACAAAGATACTGCAAAAATGTTAAGAAATATAAAACAAAGGTTATTTTCGTAACGGTTATTTTAGTTTGCTATAGAGAAATCTTACAGCTATAATTATGTGACACCCACATATTATAATACATATGTAAATAGTTATGTGTATGTATGTATGGTAATGATAACCACAACGTGTGAAATGCTGTCCTGGATGGGGTCAAGGTTTGAACCTTGGTCAGATCCGTTTACATTGTTATGAAATTAATCATCAAATTGTTGTTTTTGCATGACTTTTTCAAGATAATATTTTTCTACATTGACGTGGAGATTTATATAAAAGTAGCCCGTTTCGAACTGAAATTCCTACCCAATATTGATCATACATACTTATGTACTGTTTGGTATATTTTACATTCTTCTTCTTTTTCAGCCTGGTTAAACCCAAAGTTGGGTATAGGCCTCTTCATGTGCACGCCATTCCTTCCTGTTCGTTGCCGCTCGCATCCACTTCCTTCCTATTTTACATTACCTATATCTAATTATATGCTGAACAGTGAAGAGTATCGATTTTCTTTTGTGTTACTTATATATAACCGTGGTCTGGCTATATTCTCAATTACAGTGAAGAATAAATAATAGCATCCGCTTGTCAAAAATCACACTTATTTTGAATATATAACGAAGCGTAAAATTTGTCTTAAATTACTACATCATATTTTGTTTTCCGGCAGTTCAATGGAAGTAAGAAACCAGATTTACAAAAGATTGCATCATCCTTTAAAGAATGTATTGTCAATTAAAAAACGAAATATAATCAGCATAATTATGTACACCGTAACTTTATATGTAGCGTATCCTTACGTGAAAAATAATTTTAGGTAGAGTGCCTGGCCTAAAGTTTGATGAATGTTCATACTTTGAATAGCGGAAATTATTAAAACTTATTGATTTTAATTTAATGAAAATTATAAAGATCGATGGAGTACTTAAGTTGGATTAATTTGAGAGGGTTTGCTCTATGCACTATTTTCCTCCTTTGTTGCGGAATAAATAGAGCAAAAGTTATCGGAAATATGAATAAGTGCAAATGTCGAATGTCATAGACCTTGGTATTTTATATCATAATTATAAATCCTAACATAATGCGATTACTTATTACTCATTCTATTGATAGTTAATAGTTTGAATATAATAAATGAACAATATAAAAGTTAAAATATTAGTTTTTATATAGAAGTAGTAACTTTCTTTCCAATAGAGTAATAAGCCGACATAATTGTTCGTACCTCCTAAAAATATTTAATTATTTTTTCTTAATTGTCTCATTTTGTTCATAGACAAAATCTAAATAAATTTTTAGGCAATATAGTATAAGCTTTATATTTGCTACTTGTACAAAACGCCGTGTGTTGTGGTAAACGCCTTTACCACACAACAATACCTAGTGTTGCCAACCTAATAAAACAATTTTCAAACTCGAACTTAAAAATTTATTACTCAATTAGACTTCTTCTAGAAGCACTTTCGTCGTCATTACATATTTTTAACATTTTCCACCGATTCGGAAAGCAGTATCTATGGAGAAGAACCGACAAGAAACTCCATTCATTCATTAAAGAAATAGGGACCAGGTAGTTACATAGTATAAAGAGAACCGGTAGGTATATTATATTATATGTGATTTGCTTCCTTTAACACAATAATTCACATTATTATAAAATGGAGGTAATAAAGCTATTAATTATAGAGATACAATAAAATTCTCAACGACATTATAAGTTATGACTTCATCGGGGTAACAATAACTTACAACAAAGATACTCAAGTTGTGTTTAAATTGTATTTAATATCGTAATAAGGAGACCGGAAACAATATATATCTCCACGTAAATGCTATTTAATGTCGAAGGCCTAATAGGTTCTTGGATCAAGCCCAGACAGATCCGTAATGATTCATTGTAATTTACTCCACAATTGCTGCAATCGTATGGAGATTTAGATAATTCGAATAATTGCTTATTATGGGTTGTTACCGTTTCCACAGTGTATCCGGGTTTTACATAAGATTACTCTTTTCATACATAGCAGAGCTAGAAATTATTGGCTAGCCGCTAGCATTATAATATATTAAGAGCTCCACTTTAGAATGCCTATCTTTTTAGCGTAAAAGATGGAAGTTACATATAACGTTGAATCAAATTAATTTAACGCTTTTTTATAATTTTAGAAAAACGGATGAAGCCTCCTCCTTGATCTTCTTTAGAAGGTTGAATCTAAGAACTTCCGACGATCTTACTCATAAAATAATTGCTAATTAATTTTATCTAGATTAGTTAATCTAGACAAAAGCTAGCTAAACGAATATTTTTCAGAATAATGAATTTTAATATTAAAGTATTGAATATGTCTCACTTTTGTGTATTGCAATAGCTATATTTGTTGTTATTATATCAACTAGTGCAACAGGGTATTGAGCATATTCAAGAGCGAATAATAAGTAATGAATCCTGAATGGAATATAATATAGATCTGTATTTCGACTCGACTCTACAATAAAGGACTCAAATTTTAATTCAACTTTTGAAGCAAATAGAAAAGTATGATAACATATTCACAAATAACTGTTGTATTGTATTAAGATGATGTTTACGGCCACCCATTAAAACTTTGTGTTTAAAGATTTTTGAGAACATATCCTCAACGTAACGAATAAATCCCGTTACAAAAAGGATTTAATGCCTGATTTTAAAAATAAAAGTAACTGACTTATCTCCCGATAGTGTTACCACCGTCATAAATCAAGCTTTATGACATCTAAAGTTAATTGGATGGCGCGAAAAAATATACTTGTAACCTGTGCTTGTAACAATGACTTGGTGGACTTGATATATGTACAATCTTTTGTGCTTGGATAGCAAAATTCCACCATAATATGATTGTCGCCAAAAGGAATCCTGTTAATAACAGCTTGAGCTTTATTCCCAGCTATGAAAAAAGAAAAACTAAAGTCATCGCTCTGCTATTTTTCTAGCTAGTTTCCTAGAGTACGTCGTGTCACAGCTTGGCATGTCACCTGACGAGTTAGGGCATATAGAAAAGGACCGGTTGAACACGGATCAAGACGAAACCTACATAATATTAAAATGGTATAGCAACTAACGAGGTGTATTAAATTACATATACCTAAACGTTTTTCTTCGATTACTAATAAATAAAGTTTTTGAGCGACCTTTTTTAAATCCAATCTTTCAGGAACTTAAAAAATTAAAAATATAAGGGTAGGCTGTAAGAGGAGGAAGTTTGAATTAGCTGTGGAAAACAGTTAAAAGAAATAAGGGTTTCCAATGTTATCGATTTTTTTTATGAATGAGACTATTATTCAAATATGTTATAAATTATAATTTAAAAACTTTATACAAATGTAGCATCGTTTATATTTTATCTATGGATAACGGTTAAACGGAATCGAAGAACTTTTGCATTCAGATGGATCACGACTGTTATAAAATTGGACTTTTTGCATCTCTAATAGAGTTGTAGAGACATTTTCAAATTACTAGTTAAAATTTTTTATGTAGACCGTACGTGTATTATTACGTGCTAAGCCCATATTTTCTTATTTCTTTGTATGAAAACGGAAGACAAAGTTCCTAAAAATTATGTTTGCATATTTTTGGAGTTTCTAGAATTATTTCGATATTGGCCAGAGTTCACTGTGGACATAAACATGAATGAAATATTACTTGCTTATGTAACACGTCATCAATATAACCTTCATATACCTGTACCAATTGAATCATCTTGGACTTGACACAGATATGCTGTGGGATATTTATCGTTTTTGATTTAAATAAAATGTCGTTTTGTTCCTGCATAGTGTTTACAAATTTATAGAAATGCATAACATACGTGATACCTATAACACTATATTGTTAGTAGTCGCTAATACCTAAGTTGTTAGTAGTCGCTGTTCTTATAGTCATTGATAATTGACTACTAATGATTGTTAAAGTTTATTTCTTAAAAGATAATTATTATTTTATTATCAATATCCGTAATAATTAAGGATGGGTTTAATCGCAGTTCTTTTAATTAAGATTTAATTGCTGGTAGTGTAATGTAATTAACTCCTATAATGGTAAAATTATGCAATGAATTGTTTGTAATATTGTGAACTGTTATTGATACCTAATAGTTTTTATATTGTCCATGGATTAAATTGAAAAAATTTTGATTTTTGATTTATTTTTAAAGAATTTTCTTAAAGAAATTTGTAAGTAGTTGAATTTAAAGTGATCCTAGTTTGAATATAATTTATGTAAAAAAAAAATACAGATCAGCTCTTGAATTTTATATTTGTTTAATTGGTTCAAATTAAATAAGTCATTATCCAGCAACCAAGTTCGATTTGGAACTTCGAAAATAAGGCTGGCAACTTGCTTGCAACAGGCTATCAAAATGCTATCATGATATTATTGATATGTTGGCATTGTTATTTTATGTTTATAAACAAGTTTATTGATCTAGGCTTGCTTGGCTTTGACCTGCACTGTGTGTATATTTTGATAAGGCGATTTATCAACAGAGGTTGTGCCCTAACGGCCTTTAGGCTTACACTGCAACTGGCCTTAGGTGTCTTGTAGAGTGCTATTTATCTTTCGCATCTATATGCAAAGTTTTATTTTTTATCAATTTCTTTATTTACATATAATAATAACATAAATAGTTTGAATTTTTTATAACGTTACTAACCGACATCAGCTGCGCAGGCGCCGACCAGCATCAACAAGGCACTGAACTTGATTAAGGCTGAAGCCATGTTGAAAAAAAAAACTTATAAATAATTTTAATAACTAGTAAAGCGTCAGATGCTCACGCGCACTTCTTTCGACTGACATTGGTTGTGGCCTTTAGTCAGCTTATATGGACGTTTGGACATTGAATCACCGGGTTCCGTAAATAAATGTTAGGTTTTATTTTGTTATTTATATCCCAATGTAAATAAAGATTGGAATTTTATGGTTTGCTCGTTATTTTCAGGTGGAACGACCTAACTTATTTTGTTGCTAAGGGGGTGCTAACTGCTAAGACATAAGGATATTAAGACTAAATATCCTGTTTCATTAAAACAAATGTAGTTTTGCTAAAAGCAATCTGAAGTCGTTTGTTGTTATTTGCGAAGGGATTTGAAGACCTGAAAAGTTAAATTCCTTCGTGAGAAGGTTCATTTGAATAAAAGATTTGAAGATTTGTTAGATTTGATTATTTTAAGAAATAACAGTCATTTTCAGTAAAATTTCAAGTTGTGCTACCTACATTGATTATCAGTTATCACACAGTCAAAAGAAGCGTTACATTTACTATGGCACATTTTAAATTTTAAAAGCTTACGATCGCCGATCGGATATAACTTTAAAATGAAAATCTACAGTCCTAAAAGTGTACCTATTCTTATACTATGAATGAATTCGATACATTAATTGAATTATCGATTAAATAATAGCTAATAGATTGTAGATTGCTAATAGCTATTGTTTGACAAATTCAATTATCAATACAAATAGGTATTACAAGAAGTAAAAAGTAAATAGGCATCACAATGAACATTTGATTAGGTACCCTAAAATCTAAATCCTATTAATATTATAAATGCGAAAGTTTGTGAGGATGTGTGTGTATGTTTGTTACTCTTTCACGCAAATACTACTGAACCGATTACAATGAAATTTAGCCCACATATAGAGGGTAACTTGGATTAACACATAGGAAAGGTTTTATTCCGGAAATCCCACGGGAACGGGAACTATACGGGTTTTCCTTTGAAAACGCGGGCGAAGCCGCGGGCGGAAATCTAGTATTATAATATTTACTTTATTCGTTTGTCACAGATTATTTTGCATAATTTATGTATGAAATTATAACAAGTTTAATCAGACAGCATCGCTCGGTTAGTTTGTATTTTGTAACGGTAACGAAAATATTAACCGTACGAATGAATATTGATCAAACAATTTTATTTTAGCTTTGTAGGTTTTTACTTTATTGGATTGATATTTATTATTTACGATATTGGGTCGACATAATTCAAGATTGTTATTTTGTATTTACTTGTGGATATTAATTTCATGGAATGATTATTAAAATGGAATGCTTTAGGTATATATTATTGCCATTAAAGCCACAAATATTGCAAAAATATGTGATTGGATAAATTGGATACTTTATATTTTCCAAGATTTCGATTATTATGAAATAATGAATACATTTGATATGATCAAATTAGATTCTTGGTATTTATAGATCGCGATGAATATTATGCGTGAGGGAATTCCCATGTTTCTTGTTGCCAAGAAGCTTAGCCAAGAAGTATATTATGTATGTAACAAATAACAATAGGGTGCTAATAATTCATACCTTAAAAATGTTGGAAAAATGAGTATAGGTATTTAAACGCTTCTTCGCTAATTAAAAAAAACTAGCTGTGCCGTGCAGCTTCACCCGCGGGTAATTATGACGTAGGTATACATAAACGTCAAGTAGTTTTTACGTGAAAGATTAACAAATACCCATTCTTACAACCATTCGCGTTATTAGTTAGTATAAGTAGGTATAATGTAATAATGGTTTTTCCTTGTTGTTAAAGTTTAAAGTATCGATAATCTTTAAAGTCCTTCAAAGGCTGAGTTTCAATTATCTGTTCGTGATAAATTAAAAAAAATATCTACCGAACGGATTGGTAATAAATAATAATTTGGGAGTGGTTTAGTTTTACTTTTATTTGTTTATGACAGCTAGTAATATTTTCATTTATATTAGTTGTCCCGGCAAACATTGTACTGCCTTACTCTTTTCACTTATGGGTATGAAAAATAGATATCCGATTCGCAAACATGACAATCAGTCCAGCCGTTTCGGAGGAGTATGATAACTAATATTCAATATTGTGACACGACAATTTTATAGGTATCTATGTACGAAATTTTATATATACGATAACGTAGGGTTAAGACGTGTTACCCTCGCTCACAGTTCTCACGGAAGCACGATTTGTCTAATCTTATTTTCATAGGATCTGGAAAAACCGAATGTTGTATTCGCACAGCACATCTTGCATTACAGTATCCGACGGCCTCGTATCAAGATCGTGTGTATGAACCACGGGTATGAACGCATCTTAGGTATTGAATGCGTTACGCACAGGATATGAAATTTTGCAGTTCGGCCGGAACGGTTTGTAGTCGCAAAATCGGATCTCAACTTCAGCAATATTCGGTTTTTTGTCCTGTCTTGAAACCGAATGCATGTGTGAACTCATTCATTGAAATACTGGTACCACTATTCCGAATCCTGCAAAAAACCGCGACACCGTGGTAGTTTTCCAATTACAGAGCATAATGCGATTCAGTGGCGCACAATGCCGAATTATGCTGATGCTTAATAATTGGAACGTGAATGCACCAGCAGGTTGCGCTAAGTTCAGTGTTGAAAAAAAAAAATATTCATAGAGTTAGCAATAACCTCATTAATGTGTAAATAAAGTGGTAGGTATACATAATAATTGGTTGAAAACTATTTACGGTTATTTTAAGTAATTTGGATTTTGATTATTTCATTAACATTTTTTTCAATGTTTGTACCTTCATCCATACTTATATTTATTTTTTTAACACAATTTGAATCAACTTTGATTATTTCGAAAAAACTACAATGAAACGAAAGCTTTAAATTTTTTTCCAACAATTAATAATATTACTAACGATAAATCGATTGCACGCATCAATTCACGCGCATTACTTTTAAGCTTAATGATAAGCTTTTAAGAGTGCTCAATTGTGCGAAGCGTTGCTGTAGTTGAAACATTCAACGTTAAGTATTATGCCGCATAATGCGCTCTAGTGCTGTAATTGGAAAACGGGGCGTATGAACATAGGGTCATGATGAAAAATAATTTTAGAGTGGCAACATAAATATATCTTGTCATATGAGTTGTACTTGTGTCATATGTCAATGTCACAGTATATAGGTTTTCATTGGTGGATGACGTATTCAATACCTAACCTTTCTCAACTAAATATTTATCGGCTTCTCCTATTGGGTAATATAAGGTTTATCTTCACATTCATCCAATAGGAATATCAATGACTGTAAACGTCAAGCCACTTAAACAAATCAATCGACTTTACATTGTCATTTCTGCTGTGTAATAAAAATAGAGATTAGGGTAATATTCTGTACATTTAGTTTATTTTTAATTAAAATAAATGAACTGATAGCTTCTAATTAAGTATATAAGTTATTTGAGCAGTGTTGAAAATAAGTAAGTATTGCTTGATAATAAATGTCTGGAAATCACAAAGATACCAGTGATATAAGATTGCGGGGTATTGCGATGTTTAAGTCCAGAAATCAGAATTCTAACTATAAATACATGCGTACCTATGTTCTTTTAGAAATAGTTGATACATATACATTTCCCTTTTTTAACCTTTCCAACGTAATAAACATAATCTCGTAAACGGTAGCTGAAATTAGGCCACGGTAAAAATGTTCTAAGGTCACAACTCACGAGACACTTGAAACTATGGTTTCCCGAATACTGCACTAGTAGTAATAGTAATTAAAGATAACTGTAATTGTTTTAATTTGGTTTATATAATAAAATAAATATGAATTTTAAAGTTTGTTGTAATTAATATAACAAATTAAGTGTCAATCCTCAAAGATAATGAAATTTTTATTATATGGGTAATACTTAAGTAATTTAATAACTGAAGGTTGCATATTTTCTTATAGTAACAAGATTTAAGATGTATGCTAAATTACAAATTATCAGTGTGTAAACATCTGATAAGACAGAACTAGTTTATCTGAGATATAGTAACTGTGATATTTTATTGACATAGCATTGAAATGTTGCAAATATAATTTAAAACAGAAATAATACATTTCTATTTAGTGAATAAATCTTCAAATGCAATTGACTTTAAAATTTTTTGCACAAGTAATTATAGTTGCCTACAAAATTATTAAAAAAATATACTAAAAAATTTATTAAATTTATTGGACATTGGTTTATCATTTTACAATTTGACATTTTGTATTAAAAATTTTATCCCATTTGTGTTCAACAAACTTACAATATTATTATTTACACATTTAATGTCTATAATTCCTTATCATCAAGAGGCTAAGTTATAAATGATAGTCAAAACTGAACATTCTGTTAAATTATAGCAGTAAGTACTATACAGGGATAAACAATATATTTGTTTATAGGTAAGATGCGTCTTGCACTATTTTCCATAGTGCTTCTAGCTAGTGGTCTATGCCTAGTGCAGGCTTATGAAGACTCCACGCTGGAAGATGATGATTTCGCTGAGTTTGAGCAGTTTGATGCTGATGATGATACACCAATTGGCGGTAAATATAGTATTTATAACTTTTATTGTTGTTTATAATGATTTGTTTCAAGAGAAGAATATTTACATTTATGTTGATTACATTATTACTAGGGATGCATCGATACGCCTTTTCGCCGATACGATACCGATACCGATACTCTTATAAAAATATCGGCGATACCGATACCGATACCGATACGCTTACTGTTCGATTAGTAATTGACAACATTTCATTTTTTATAAGGCCATGAAAGAAAAAAACCGTTTCTTTATTTTGCTCTTGCGATTACAGAAAAAAAAATATTTCATTTTTTAATCGCATATTTTAAGAGAAATTAAATAAAAACGATAAATGTGATGATGACGTCATACATACGGAGGAATAAAAATGCGCCTTAGCCTAATTTAAAAAAAGTTAAAAAAAAAACTATCACTGAAATTTACAGGGTATGGCATCACTTGGCATGTGTCAAATTTCATATTAATGTCATTTTTGTGAATTATTCATGTCAACAAACTTTTAAATCGTGTTATTGTGTTTTGGTTTTCTTATTTAATCTCATTAGCGTGATGTTTGTTTGATTGGAGTTGGACCAATTCATTTATATTAAACAAATAGTGCCTATAGTGTTCATAATTTTCTTGAAATAAAAGACTTTGTTTACTTACTAAAAGTTGTATTTATTTAACACATTTTGCAACGTTTCTGGGATAGTATATTTGTTTCCAAGAAATTTTCAGCACCCCTTAACAAATCCTGCATAAAGTCATCATCATCAGTACTTGTGAATAAGTTTCTTTTGTTTAAAATTTGGATCAGCAAATAACAATTAACAATATTTACAAAGCTTGACGAATCAAAGTGACAAATGTGCCAAAATGTCAACTGTCAAGATTTTTTTTTAATTTAAACTAGGTATGTGGCAAAGGAAAAAATGTATTCCTCCGTATGTATGACGTCATTTGGCGCTTACGACATTTTAGAATGAGATGATTTTAAAACTCAAAAAGATGAATGAAAACTTCGATATTTAGAAAAAGCAAAAAATACATGTATCATAATTTTTGATCTAGTTTTCATTAAAATAAAAAAATAAGTAGCTTAAAATTTTGAAATGTTGTCAATTCAAAAATCAAGGTATAATAAATAAATCACAAGTCAGATTTTTCTTTTATTAATATAAAAAGTAGAGACATAGGTAATTAGGCAATTAAAAATATTAGTAATTAAAATTAACATTGATAAGATTTTTGTTTAAAAAACAAAGTTATCTTAAGTTTTGCAGAGAAAGACGATTTCGCAAGTCTGTTTGAATAAGACCTGCACTGGAAAATAGTCTCTCAGATGCAACAGAACTCATTTGGAAACTAAAGTACTTCTGCGCAATTTTTTTAAACAAAAATTGGGGTATAAAACGTCATTGCGCCAGAAAACGAATGGATCTGCATCTCTCGATCATCTATCAAGCGCGGGATTTCCCCGAGCATAGTTCATGCCTTGTTTGCAACGGAATAGACGAGACAACACGCTCGTTTACAATACATTTTTAAATTAAAAAGTATCGTTGAATCGGTCATAAAAATATCGTCGATACCGATATATCGGCTAACCCGAAGTATCGCCGATATATCGGTATCGGTATCGGTATCGGATGCACCCCTAATTATTACCAAGTCACTAAATAAGGAATTTAATTCTATGTCAATAAAATTATTGTAAAAATAAATACTATTGTAACAATATTTTAATGAATTTTTATATTTCAGACTTAAATGAAGATGATGTTCCAGTTAAGCCAAAGATAGTTACTAAAGAACCTGTAGTTTCCAATGTGGAGATAGAGGATGATATGGTTGTGGAGGTCTGTTATTTATTTATTATATTTTGTTATTTTTTTACCATTAAAAATGCATCATTTTAAGGAGAATTTGGCATTTTTACAAGTGACAAACTTCTGTAAAGAAGTAAATATTTTTAAAGGAAAAAATAAGGAATATAGAATATACTTACCTGGTTGTTTCAACTTTTTTTTTGTTTTATGAGTGTAATATTTTTCTTTCAGGATGAGGATAATGAATTTGAACACTTCCAAGATCCGGAAGAGTTTGAAGGTTTCCAAGACAGCATCCCTAAAACCTCTGAACAACCTAAGATTACAATTTCCAAGGTATTTTATCTTTTCTGACAGTTAACAACTGCTTTTACCTTTAAATTTCAAATTGATTAGATATAGAAAACTTTCTTCTTTTGAAATTCTTTCTTTCCTATGAAAAATAGACCATTGAGAGTATAATTTGCCTTTGAAATATCTGTATTCCAATATTCACATACATAAAACAAGTTATTATCATATGAGAATATTATTGGAATCTTTTATTCACTATACAATCATTTCACTTCTTTTCATGTAATTTTTTTACTAATTTTTTTAGGTTCCTGTTGTAGTTAGGCCAAGATGGGATGCCTATTGGTTGGAAGGCATTCTCTGCTGTATGTTGGCTGCATATGCGCTGGCATATGCGGTGGGACGCGCTAAGAACACCTCTATCGCTACCAATTTCCTGAAACTGCATAAACCACTGCTCGATGATAATTTTACTCTAGTCGGTGAGTGTAGTTTCTAAACCGTGTGGTTCTCAAGAGCATACTTTATTATTTTCTATTAGACATACATTTTTTATTGACCAAACTACTTCACTTATACATATACAAAAAAAATTTACAAACTCATTTTTGCAGTAATCACATGTAGTTAAGCATATATTGCAGTCAGCTGGTTTAATCAGCAGTTTCATTAATTGCCTAGGCTCCTGTTTAAATAGTGCTGTTAAATTAAATACCTGAATTATATTCGGCCATATAACAATCCTATTGTTTATGATTTCGACACATATAATTTTTTTTTGTTTTCTTTCCAGGTGAGACAGGTCTAGACGTAGTAGCGGCGAGCGACGAGCGCGAGTGGCGCCGGGAGGCGGAGCACTGCTTCACCATGTGGTGCAGCGGCCGACAGTGCTGCGAGGGGATGCTGCTCACACTCAAGCTTATCAAAGTGAGATATATAATATACAATCCATACTAATGTTATAAATGCGAAAGTAACTCTGTCTGTCTGTCTGTTACTCAATCACGCCTAAACTACTGAACCAATTTTCATAAAATTTGGTATGGAGATATTTTGATACCCGAGAAAGGACATAGGCTACTTTTTATCCCGGGAAAATGACGCAATCCCGGAAATCCCATGGGAACGGGAACTATGCGGGTTTTTCTTTGACTGCGCGGGCGAAGCCGCGGGCGGAAACCTAGTTAGGTTTATAATCGTGGTAAAAAATTTTTGATGAGCGTACTCATACACTCGTTTTTCATTGAACAAACAGCCTTTCATAAAACATAATTCTTTTGATATCAAATACGGACATTTCAGAATTTCTAACCATCTACAATAAAATGATAATTACTTCTGAACATCTTACATTTATTTCCTTTCTTGCTTGGTTGCATGGCAAAAATTGTTGTTCAGAAATAAGGCTGCTTTATGTGCAAAATGCGTCGTTTTCTGCTTCATTTTTATAATTTTTTAAATTTGTATAATAGAGTTATAAATAACTAGCTTTCCGCCCGCGGCTTCGCCCGCTTTGTCTAAAACATAATAAATTATATACTAAAAACTTCCCTTTTTATTAAAAAAAAAACCGCATCAAAATCCGTTGCGTAGTTTTTAAGATTTAAGCATACATAGGGACATAGGGACAGAGAAAGCGACTTTGTTTTATACTATGTAGTGATAATTCATGCTAATAAATACATTTCCAGCGCCAAGACCTAGTCCACGTATTACTGGGCGTGGTCCGTCCCAGTCCGGACACGTTGCACATACGAGTGGAGCTCGGCAAAGACGACAGCGATCCGTTCGTGCTGTGTATCGCGCAGAAGAAGGTGGGCACACGACTCGCTAAGGAGATGCAGGATTTGGTGAGATTTTGGATATACTAGACATGATTTACGGCAGACCGAATGAGATAGACGAATTGATATTTTGTATTTATTAGTTGGTTATCAATTAATAATGGTATCATTATAATATATGATGTTACATAATATGTATTTTGTAAAATTGTAAAACTGACATGATTTAAAAGAGCAACTATGGAGTTTCTTGCCGGTTCTTCTCCGTAGATACTGCTTTCCGAATCGGTGGTAAATTTTAAAATATGTAATGACGTTTCAAAAGTGCTTCTTTAAGAAGTCTAATTGAATAAATAAATGTTTGAGTTTGAGTTTGAGTTTGAGTTTTATTCTGTATCATTTTTAGAATTTACAAAAAATTTACACTTATAACACTGTACCTTTTTGATTCAGTTACGACTTACTTCTTAGTAATTATAATATAATTTCATTAATGGCATTCATAGTAATGTGGTTAGTGTAATTTGCCTTCTTAATGAACAACCGGAATGAATGTTAAGATTTCTTACTTTCGGCTGAAATAACATCCTAGTAATTGATAATATTGTTGACAAATGAATTGTAATAGTTACACTACATGTAATTCCTTTCAAAATCCCTGTTATTATCCTTTCGGAAGGCCCTGTTTCATGTCGGTCTCCCACTGTAGCACTTGACTACCGACTGAACTTCACAGTGGGTCGTAGAATTTATTCACGACTTTCCCATGATACTAGACTTATAAAAATAATAAAAAAACGACGTGTGGCACTCGGGGACTGCCGCGGTAAAGCTATTGCATGCTATGCCTTCAAGCCACACCTCCGCCCGTCGGAGTGGGGAGCGTGAGGTTTTTTCGTTACGGAATTTCTCGATTCGGTCCCCGCGCTCAAGGCCCGCGATAGAAGCTATGCAATAGCTTAATAATGTATCCTCTCACAGAGCATGTTCTGCCCGGAGCGGCGGCCGGGCGACAAGCACGGTCTGCCCAGCAGCATGTGCGTGATGTCCGAGTGCGCGGAAGCGACTGGCGCGCTACTGGACTCGCGCGTGCTCGCCGCGCTCGAGCGGTACCACAAACACGTGCAGTTTATACACGTGTCGGATAAGTACTGCGGGCCGAAGCAGATGGAGTGAGTTCTTTTTTTTTTT
>CAJQZM010033317.1:8245-20598 GCA_907164665.1 Colias nastes
TTTTTACGTGAAAGAGTAACAAACATCCATACATCCATACAAACTTTCGCCTTTATAATATTATCAGATCAGATATTAGAATATTAGAATATTAGATATTAGATATTAGATTTAAAATCCCATATATTATATATTATAATAAAAACTAAAAATAAAATGTTGTTTTTTTTATTTGCTGACCATACACTACTACAAACGCAAAAATTTCTCCAAGCTAATTTACCAGCTAATTTTTTTTGTAAGCTAAGCTAATTTAGTAGGTATGGATAGTGTGACTGTGTGAGACCCATTTGTAAAAAGTCGTCAAATAACGATTTTCGTGGGACTTACCTCCACCATACGGACAACTCAAAGTAATATCTAGGCATGTTTTTTAGTATATACCTATATAATATATTCACAATCTGTATTACATAATAATATTACATATTATAGATTATCTATAAGTACATAAATATAGCTTTTCGAATTTTTGTATGTTTGTATGTATGTCTTAGCATTAGCTAATAATATTATAATTCATAAAAAATATACTATAAATCTTTCTTGATTTTATAGATGTAAAACTATGAATGAAATATTTATATCCATATATGTATACCTAAGATCGTAGCGTCAATACCTACTCAGCCCGCGGAAACATATTATCATAATATTTATCTACAAATAGGTAGGTAGATTAATTACTACCTATTTGTAGATTCCTATGGTTGTTCCAGTAAAAAACGTAAACAGGTTGTGAATAGTATATACCTATATCTGCCCACCATACACTAAAGTGCAGTAACAGCAAAATCACGATTTCGAGTAAAACGCATTTAAAGTTAAGAATTGATTTTAAAAAATCAACAGAATGATAAGCAAAAAAATTTGAATGCAGAAAGGTTGTAAAGGCATAGGTTCACACGTTAAAGCAATAAAAAAAAATATATCTTAATAACTGAATTTATTATGGCCATTTATTCTTTTTGGTGCCTATTACTGCATAGCCTTTTTTGTAAAAAATACCATTTTAAACTTAGTAAAATGCAGCAAAAAGCCCTATTACTGCGTTTGGATCAGTTATTTTGTCAAGAAACCCAACTAACATGCAGTAAGGTCAAAAAAATACTGCATTTTAGTTAGTTTTTTAAGAAAAAAGTGTTCAATTTACTAGTGCAGTAAGAAAAATAGCTAGTTCACATTTTAAAGACCGTTTATTTCTTATTATTTAATCACAATAATTCAACTCACTTATGTAAAATTTACATATCAAAAATAAAAAAAAACATCTAATTAATAAAGGACTAAACTAACTGCACTTTAGCTAGGAATAATCATATCTGTGTCATTATGCTATCCAAACTAATCTGCAGTAATGCTGTATTTTACTGCGTGTTAGTCAGTTTATAATGATAAAAGAATGTTAAGTATTCACAACTAAAATGCGACAAGCTTTGATTTTACTGCATTTTAGTTGGGAGTTCGTGACAATAAATTGTATTTTCTTAATTTGCAGTAAAAATAGCTTGTATGGCGGTAAATTTTACTGCGTATTAATTTTTTTTTTAATTTTTTTCCAGAAATATAAAACTATCTAAAGAACTGTAAAATTATATTGCTTACTGCATTTTAGTTATGAAACCTTAAAATTTAATCTGCAGTATAATTTATACTGTATTTTAGTTGGGAAATCACGCCAAATTGTTAATTTTTTTCGTTTGCAGTAAGTGAAAACTGTTAAATAAAAACCATTCTTATAGTCTTAGAAATAAGTAAGTTAATTCAATAGAAAGCTTAAGAAACCCGCTTTCAGAATCACTAATAAAACGAAAAATCACAAAAGGGCTGTTACTGCTCTTTAGTCTCTGGTGGGCAGATATAATATATAATATATTCAAAATCTGTATTACATAATAATATTACATAATATCTATAAGTACATAAATAATAAATATAGCTTTTCGAATTTTTGTATGTTTGTATGTAGGTATGTCTTAGCTTTAGCTAATAATATTATAATTCATAAAATATATACTATAAATCTTTCTTGATTTTATTGATGTAAAACTATGAATGAAATATTTATATCCATATAACTAGGTACCTATGTAAACCTAAGATCGTCGCGTCAAGCCCGCGGAAACGAATTTACGAAAATAATAGATATCTAAACTCACCTGCATAAAGTTTCTGAAATGAATCAAGTCGTATTTTTTATTAATACATATTAATAAATAATAATAATTATTATTTATTATAAATAATAATTATTTATTATTTATTATAAATAATAATTATTTATTAATATGATTACAATACTAAGTATATTAACTTATCTTCGAAAATTAGTTAGATATCATTTAAATATGAATCTCTTTTAGTTCTCGTTTCTGAAGTTTCAATGTTCTTTTGTTGTTTACCATTTTCAAAAAAACAATATTAAAACAATATTATTAAAAAATCGGCGCGCGGCACAGCAATTTGAGCATGGTCTACTCGTCTCAACGGAGCGATAGCGTCTGATGTATGAAATAGAATTATGTTTGAAGCTCCTAGAACGTGCGATGCAAGATGATTTCTTGCGTAATTAAAAATATAGTAAGCGCCAAAAGTGTTTTATCGTGATTAAACCAAAACTAAAAGTAATTACAAAAAAGTGGTCCTACAAAGTTCTCACAAATGTTTCAATATAATTGTTTATGAAAAAAATAACATAATAGGCATTACCATGTCAAGTAAAAAACGTAAAAGTGTGAAATTTAGAGGTAACTTCGTGAATTTTTTCTATCGAGTCAATTTCAATATTTTATGTTTTTGATCTGACAATATAATCCAAAATATCATCAAGTTTTACATATATTTTATTTTTTATATTTGGTCTTGAATATTACACGTATCAACTACAAGTTGATTGGTGATTTGACTTTATTCGCGTTCTTAAAGTATAGATGTAAGACAGAATATGTTAATTTAATAGTTATAGATTAGAGAGACACAGAAATACGTGTTGTGTAAACTTTTTTAAATAACTATTGGTATTGTCTTTAAAATAATCTTGATCTATTTCATTGCTGTACCTATAATATACATAATAAATTGCGAATATTCATCTTAAAAGGTTCCACAGTTCAAAGTCCGTTCAACCATAGAAGTTTAAAACCCGTAGGGCAAGTACAGAAAAACCGTTGCCCAAACAACTAAACATATCAAACTAAGCCCGAACTGGTGCATGAACATTGAACAATAACCATCAATTAGATATTATCTCTCAATACGAATACATAATCCAAGCAGAGTGACCACATAATTAATCATTTCAAGTTTTTCCACACAACCTCTTACGTTTGTTTTGCGTGATCGCTTGTTAATTTATTATCTGTACCTACGAGAAATTATACGTAGTTGAATCTATGTTTGGAAATCACACAGCATAACATCTTACTATATATTAAACAAAATGTTAATTTGGTCATAAAAAAATCTTTGTAATACTTGAACGTTAACACGGACCATAATTATACGCCACGTAATGTAGAGCTTATATTATATATAGTTCTTATTTAAATACTATCATTGTGCATACTTATTTACTTTGATAAGTAAGGATATGATTGAGATAAGTTGAAAAAATCCTTTATAGGTACTTCCCCGATCGCAACTTTACCTGAGCACCACTTTATGTAAATCACCATTAAATGAGTATTAAATAAATTACATATATTCGAAATATATCTATTACTATAATATTATAAAGAGGAAAGGTTTGTATGTATGTATGGTTTTCACGCATAAACTACTGGACCGATTTTGATGAAATTTGGCACAGACAATCTTTAAACCCTGTGCAAGAACATAGGCTACCTTTTAATGCGAAATATGTACCACGGGCGAAGCCGGGGCGGACCGCTAGTTTAAGCATAAAGTTGTATTTCAATCCCATAGTGGTTCATTTTTTAAAAGATGTATCCTATTTGTCCTTGGCTCTTCAACTATTTTCAATTCCGATCGAAGCTTTGATTAAAGCTTCACGCGTCCTACGCACATTATTTGCGCGTAACTAAATCAGTATGTTATAGTAGGACGCGTGATGGGCGCAGTTAAGTCGATTCAGACAGACTTTTGCATCAAGTATTACAACTCCAAAGTCCAAACACAACTAATACCTAATTGTACACAGTAAACATGCCTAATCGCGTACACTAATCTCTACATTAACGCTCATGACAGTTGTACAAAAAACGCCGAGCCCACTGAACAATACACAAACGATTTGCATACCATTAAGCTATATATACTGTGGTATAAAAAACATCATTGTTCCCACCTGCCAACCGTCAACGCGGGTTTTTGCTAATACAAGCTATTAACATAGTCTCGGCTTGCCGTTTCGCAATATGCTGCAAGGGAACAAGATAATGTTCATATTTAAAAGCTACAAAAACAAATATTTTATCATTCTCATAATATTTTTAACGAGAAAATATGTGAGGGATGGACGGATATTTGTTATTATCTCATGCAAAAACGACTTTTGGATATCTATGCAATTTGGCATAGATAAATTTTAGTAAAGATTTGCAGATTTATCTCTTTATCCGTTTACCAAACGAGAGAAGTTACCGAAGCAGGATATAGATACCTACAGTATGGAAAAGATGACAGTATGATGACTTCCTTATAGCAGTCAAGCAAAAAACAAAACCGCAACTTAAATGAAGTCCTAAAAACTATTACAAGAACAACACTAGATTAACTAAATGAGCCATCACGCGTTTAATATCATATTAAATCTACTTACATATACATACTTATATGTTCGTACTGCAATTAGGGTCACCGCGAAATTATATATCTACCACTTGCATTTGTAATGTGAGGCAACTGTCAAACAGTACTGATGTCGCAACTCATTACAATGTATGCTTAAACAATAGATTATCCGTATCTATTACTGGTTTAGAGTTTATCCGGGATAGAAACTAAAGCCTTTAGACGCGGGAATATGTGGGGAGTTTTCTACTGGTGGAATTTCAAGATTGATTCTGTTTTTCCCGAGATTACTAAACAAAACAACACAAAGTCATAAAATCTGTTTATAATATTCCAAGAAGATATGGCCAGAAGAGGTTATATTATAAAAAATACCGGTCTATCAAACTAGAAAAAAACCTTAGGTATATTGGTATCTAAATACGTAATTATAAAGTAGTCGATAAAATATTAATAAATTCAAAGGAACTTGTGACAAATGGTCGATAATAGCTCTTATAATATCTAGATCTATTTTATCGATACGCCGCTAACTTTAACCTAACTGTTGTACATTTAAAACAGTATTCAATGCATACAACTAACGGCCTTATTTATTGGGTACTTGAGACGATATTTACATAATTGTGTGTACAAAAAGTTCCATTATAGTTTGTATAATGTCGACTGAAGGCGCCATCAATTAAAATTGTCGATCACATAATCATTAGCTTACATTAGGGCTGGCACACGGTTAATATAAATATTTACATTTTTATCGAGATGGGAATTGGGTGTCGAAAACGATATTTATTATTTATGTTAATAAGTCTAAGAAACTCGTTTAATAATGTTATGTTTAATTACCAATATAATGTCTATGTAGAACTTGTTTGTGTCAAGTAAACAAAAATGTGAAGCTTATGTGTGAGCATCTTCTTATCAGATAAAATAATAACATTTACTTATTGATCTCAAGAAAGACGAACCTGATAAACATTCTTTTACAATAGCAACAATTGCATAAACACGACAGCGATGCAATATAAACGCCTAAATTACGTTCATCGAAACAGTGAAACAGCTAAGTTTAATTGTAATAATTTTTAAATCATTACAATTAAACCTTTTAACCGCAGGTCGGATTTTGGCTGAGTTCTTGTTGTTATCATAAGAATTGTAGAGACGCAGGCTATATCAATCGAATTTATGTTGTCAATAATTATTGTTTTTTTTTTTTTCCTTGGCAACCCTACAAAAACAGAGCAGCGAGACGGTAAAGTGAACGGTATGCAAATTCTGCGCTTTGGTGTCACGGCGACCCGATCGAGCGAGACGGTTGCACCTCGCCTTAATTGCATTCACCATAAAAACTTTGTTCACCCTACACCGTACACATGCATGTATGGGACAATTAACAGATGATAACGTCCTAGTGACCTAATATGGATCTTGAAACTAATGGTTAAATAATAGAAAGAAACCAGGCAGTTGAAGAAGATATCAATCTTCAATGTCGAAATCCGATGGAAGAGATATAAACCTAAGTATAAAGGAATTAGTGCATCATAAACTTAATACACGTACTATCTAGTTAATTTAAATTAATATGCACAGCTAAAATATTAAAATATCTCTTAAAATATTTAAAAACAATTTTGAAAGAAACTTCTTTTGAATTTTTAGGAGCTAGAGCATCAACTTTAACGTATTTACTCAGTCTTTATTTAGCCTATTCATCATCGATAAGAATTAAAACCATTTTTTACTCCATTCAAACAATATTAACCGTGTCACAGTAACGACGCGGAAAATACGCCGTGTGTCATATAGCTATACAAAAAATTATGGGAAAACACATCTATAACACTTTCGTTACATAACTTGTTGCAGTTGTACCGATAACATATTAACATAATTATTCGTAGGTACTGACATATTTCCCTTTCGATTCATCTAATTACAGGAGCGCAGTTATTTCAATGAAAAAAAAATCCAAGCTCTATACTTAATATTAATACTAAACTATAATGAATGTCTTACCTCTTGTTCAGTCAGGTTTCAGAAAAGGACACGGAACTGCAACAGCTTTGGCACAAGTCACAGATGATATACTATCCAATAGTGACGAAGGCAATGGTAGTCTCTTGGTTCTTTTAGACTTTACAAGGGCTTTCGATTGTATTGATGTGGAAATGATGGTAGCTAAGCTAAAATTTTACGGAGTCAGTAGTAAGGCGTGTAAATGGTTCAGGTCATACTTAATGTACAGAAAACAGTACGTAGTTGTACAAAATGGTAACTGCACTGAGAGATCAACAGATAGAACACTGTCCCGTGGATGTCCTCAAGGTTCTATTTTAAGTCCTCTTCTATTTTCAATATACACGGCAGATCTGGTTAAAAAAATAAAACACGGCAAGGTTCATTTATACGCTGATGATACGCAAATTTATTATCCAATTAATACAATAGATCCGAAATGTTTAGAACTGCAAGTGAATAACGATCTGGAAATAGTTAATTTATGGGCTAAAAGAAATGCACTATTGCTTAATCTAAGTAAAACGAAATTCATGATACTGGGTACTAAAACCCAATGCCAAAAAATAAAAAAACAGAATTTAAAAATTGGACTAGGCAACATACAAATAGCGCGGGTGGATTCAGCTCGAAATCTAGGTGTTTTGTTGGATGAGGAACTTCGATATGAGGAACACATAAACCTATTGGTAAGGAACGCCTTTTATAAACTTAAAGCTTTTTATCAATTTCGTGAGCACCTAACCGAGAACATCAGGGTAACGCTCACTGAGGCACTGGTACTGTCTGCCTTCAACTATTGCGATACGGTGTACGGGCCGCGGCTCTACGGTAAAACCGAGCGAGCCATTCAGCGCGTTCAGAACGCTTGTGCCCGCTTCTGCTTTGGCATACCGAAACGCGAGCATATAACACCGTACCTCAATAAAAAAGGCATTTTAAAAATGAAGGGAAGACGAGAGCTTCACCTAGCGGGCCTTGTGTTCAAGGTTATTAAAACTGGTAAGCCTGTGTACTTGTATGAAAAGCTATCGTGGGCAAAGGATTCCCATGCACTAAATACACGCAGTAAAGCTGATAATAAATTGATTATTCCTAAACACAAGACAAAAGGTTTTAGAGGGGGGTTTAAGTATTCAGCCACTAAGATTTGGAACGATCTCCCTCCTCCGTTAAGGTTAGATATGGCATAATATTACTTTAAAAAAAAAATTGAAGATCTTTTTATTTCAAAAGCAAGTTAATGTTAATAGATAGGATACTAAACCTCTTTTTAAGTTTTAGCGTTGAATATGCATACGTGACCTTAGATATTAGTGTTGTTTCTTTTTTGTTGTCTTGTGTTGTTTTGGGTGTTATTGTACTCCGGTTCCAAAGCAGTTTTGTAAGAAATACGTAGGCAGATTTTTTGGCGGCGAACCTCAATCCTGAAGGCCAGACTGAAAATCAGCGCTGTTGCACTCTTTCGAGTCAATCAGCATAGCTGAGTCTGGACCTTTTGTCACAAACTATTTTTTTTTCTTCTTTTCTCATTGTTTTTTTTATTATTTTTTTATTGTGTTCTTTAGGTTAAGTAGATTTAAATGTATGTATCAAGCTTGTTGTGGCAATAAACGTATTCATTCATTCATTCATTCATTCATTCATAAACATAATAAAAACATAATTAAAATTTTTTAGTTTGTTTATTATGTAAGAGGATCGATATGTGAATCTACTGGTCCAATTTTGACAACTATTTTGTTAAAAAAATAAAAGGTTAATCTTCCGAAAGCCATCGACTATTTTATCATGGAATCAGTAAATAGGAAACTAACCAATCGTGTGAATCACAAGGTAAATCCAAATTAAAGACAGTATAATATGTTACGGACATGATGTAACATGATTTATTCGTATTATTATTTAAAGATGAAGTGTTAAGAATTGACAACATTTCATTTTTTATAAGGCCATGAAAGAAAAAAACCGTTTCTTTATTTTGCTCTTGCGATTACAGAAAAAAAATTATTTCATTTTTTAATCGCATATTTTAAGAGAAATTAAATAAAAACGATAAATGTGATGATGACGTCATACATACGGAGGAATAAAAATGCGCCTTAGCCTAATTTAAAAAAAGTTAAAAAAAAAACTATCATTGACATTTACAGGGTATGGCATGTGTCAAATTTCATACTAATGTCATTTTTGTGAATTATTCATGTAAACAAACTTTTAAATCGTGTTATTGTGTTTTGGTTTTCTAATTTAATCTCATTAGCGTGATGTTTGTTTGATTGGAGTTGGACCAATTCATTTATATTATACAAATAGTGCCTATAGTGTTCATAATTTTCTTGAAATAAAAGACTTTGTTTACTTACTAAAAGTTGTATTTATTTAACACTTTCCAACGTTTTTGGGATAGTTTATTTGTTTCCCAGAAATTTTCAGCACCCCTTAACAAATCCTGCATAAAGTCATCATCATCAGTACTTGTGAATAAGTTTCTTTTGTTTAAAATTTGGATCAGCAAATAACAAATAACAATATTTACAAAGCTTGACGAATCAAAAGTGAAAAATGTGCCAAAATGTCAACTGTCAAGATTTTTTTTTAATTTAAACTAGATAAGTGGCAAAGGAAAAAATGTATTCCTCCGTATGTATGACGTCATTTGGCGCTTACGACATTTTAGAATGAGATGATTTTAAAACTCAAAAAGATGAATGAAAACTTCCATATTTAGAAAAAGCAAAAAATACATGTATCATAATTTTTGATCTAGTTTTCATTAAAATAAAAAAATAAGTAGTTTATAATTTTGAAATGTTGTCAATTGTTACATCTAGACTCTAGAGAGGTAATCACGAAAACTATTGTAATACATTGAATTATACAAGAATTCGTTTTAATCCACCGCTGTAATTACTTACCAAATTAAGACGCTTGCGTGATAAGAAAATAAACATATCAATCTATTACAAACTGTATTTTGTAACAACACACAGTCTAGATAACGTTACGAGTTTCAAATGAAGCAATTTCGGATCCTTCCTTGACCTAAAAGCAACATCACCTTACCATAGATAACAGAAAACTCTATTTTCATTTTTTATGACAATTTGTCAAGAGTTCGTCAAACATGTTTGCCCAACGTTTGTTTGTTGTTTGTTTTTATGTACCCATAATAAACGTATTTCATTTCATTTCATTTCAAGAGAACGCAAACAACGTCGTACCATTTCTGAACTATCATCTATATTCTATACTAATATTATAAAGCTGAAGAGTTTGTTTGTTTATTTGAACGCGCTAATCTCGGGAACTACTGGTCCGATTTGAAAAATTCTAGCCCATTCATCGACGAAAGCTATAGGCTATATATCATCTCGCTAAGACCAACAGGAGCGGAGCCACGCAGGTGAAACCGCTAAGCGCAGCTAGTTTATGTATACAACTGTGCTATCATTACAGTGTTGTCAACAGGCCTCGACCCGCGGCTTTTCCCACCATGTGGGAACTAGCGCATTCCTTTACAATTACACAATAAACCATACAATTCACAAAGTCACTGCGTTCAGTGTTGATTACTTTAGAAATATGTTACATTTGGAGCAATTAATCGAATGTTCTTCATTCATATTTTGTTACTTTTAAATTTTTTATCATTCTCCTTAATATCAGGCTCCTACACTACAAAGAAATATTTTATATAGGCCAAATGTTATCAAAACATCGTTATACATCTGTATCAATATACATTTTCCCGTTCTTACCCGTGCAGTGGAACCAGCCACGATGGGCGATGGCGAAACTATAAACAATACTTTTCACTATAATGTTTTCAAAACAAAACACTGAAAAGCGGTAAACATTGAACTATGTAGGTAAGTGAACTAGCAGAGTTGGGTGGAAAAGTAAAATTCATTGCGGTGTATTTTCATCACCGTAGCATTTATTCACTAGACTCTATAGCATTGTTTCAAAACCCGCTGGGACCGAACAAAAGCTTTTCAAATAAAAATTTCATCAGAAAATCCATTCATAGCAGAAAAGGGCATTTTTGCTCTATTCGCTTAACCACTCAGCTGCAAAATAATATTACGGAATTTAATAAAATATCTCTATAAGATTTTCATATTCTCTTCTCATATAATAAACTGGAAAATTCCATAAAAAAATCGAATATGAGCTTTTTACGGCGAAAGCTTGAAATTGCTTAAACACGTAAATATTAGTATGACAAACTGCATATCACACTGAATGTATCTCAAGATGTGTAAACTTGCACAATAGCCAATGGGCTCTCTTCACAATGGGCAGCGTTGGGCGAGTAGAGGCAATCACGAATCACGATAGTGTAGAGGGCCTAAATATCTTCTATGATCGGCTGACATTTGCAGATGTTTTTTGTCACCGTAATGGCAGCAAACATCGACGATCATTTGTTGGGCCAACGCTGCCCAATGTGAAGAGGGCCCATAAAACAAACTTCATAACAAAACAGAGCTCTATTTGCACTCACTCATTAACTGGGTTCAAACAACCAACGCAAACATCAGCTCACGAGTCACGACATGTCCACTTTAAACTTTACTATGTCAAAGACATTATCATCACAAAAGCGAGTACATATAGCTTTCTCACAAAACAACACTGACCAAAAAACTACAGAGTTCACTCTATATGTTATGTATGTAATGTCACACTTTAATTTCATACCAGTATGCAATCTATGCGTAAGAAGCTTTCAGGTCGGTTTCAGAGTTGAGAAAGGTTTGAGAAACCTGTCACATACAAGAAAATATTTAGGCAGCATTTAAGTGTGGTTTTAGACGTTCTTAAGTTCTTCTTCGTCAAATAGGTACTGTAAATGATTATGATTTTACTCAATTCAAATACCAGGCGTTTGTCCCGCTTCTCGGGCATCTATACTCATATTTCTCATTAAGCTGATTTAAATCAATGCCAACAGGCCGTATTCCTATGGCTACGTAAAGCTAAACTAATTTCGGGACTTTCAAAACATTATTATCAACCACAAACACACCACGATCGGCCATTTCAATGTCAGTGAAAGTGATAGTATAATTTCTAATCGCTTCCTATGTAGCGAAGCCTGTTCGCTTGTATCGGGTGAGTTTCTTATATAATGAGGCGCTAATATGGGATATAAATAATAATTTGTGATTATTTATTGCGTTGCTGAAATTCCCAGGCTCAGAAGAATGCTGTCACATTATAATTTCCTGCGATGATTAAAAAAATCAAGTTTACTATAAAGAAATAGATTGTACAGTGTAAAATAGAGTCAACTGTACTTCCAATTATTATACCTCTATCTTTCTAAACATGTATAAGATTCCATTATAAGTAATTACGTAATTGTTTTGCCATACATATCAAATAGTCAATAATCAATTTTATTTACGATATTAACTATAACCAAACACAAACGCATACCTCCTATTTCCCAAGACCACAAAATCTATACAATCCTACACCTCTAGCATTAAAACTGACACACAAAATTGACACAAAATCCAATATACAGGGTGTAATCGTTAAGTGTGCACAGGCGATTATTCCGTAAC
>CAJQZM010033318.1:0-42824 GCA_907164665.1 Colias nastes
TATCGACTGATATTGACGAAAATGTAGAGTTTAGTAGAAATATATTGAATGAGAAAAAATTCCTCTAAAAATACTGACTTTTATGCCACATCGTCCTGATTGGCTATTTAACCAATTATTTGTTTTTACTTACAGTATCTAAACTTCAGTAAATGTTAAACTAGAAACAAATTTTCTCACTTTCGTTAATTGGGTGCGAACAATGGCTTCTATTTCACACTTCTCAATCCAAAACTGATTTCTTGTTAAATTAAAATATTGCAACCCAGACATCTAATATCATATCTACATATTATAACACTAACCTTGATCCCATTTCCCTACCTTCCTCATAAAGACAACCCCCATATTATGTGCGCATATTGAAGGACCTTGTGAAGGACTCATATTATCTGTCACTTGCCAAATGTCAAGCCACAGATTATTAAATATTCTTAACAGTCCTTCGAATATCACAGAGAGCGCAACGTCGCTAATATACTCTGTGAATATAATGTTATACATATACTCTGTTCCTTTGTGAAACGCTGAATACAATTACATATCAAAAACCACCGTTTTATACAGTTCCGGAGTTTTATATTGGCACAGATTAAATAAAACGCTCCAGATCTCTTTTCTTTTTTCATTTCATAAAGCCTTTAGGACCATAAAATGTATTCTTATTTATTAAAAGAGACAAAAAGAGCTCTCCAAAATGTTCTTATACAATTGTTATTAGTCTGTTAGCAACTATTTCAAATAAAATGAAAAAATACGTTGTTGTACAACTGTATACGACTCTACCTTTAATTATAATATCATTTATCTTAAAGAATCAACATAAATGAATCGTAACAAATAATAAAAACGAACAATGATCATAACTCGCTAAAGCCTAACAAAAAATGAAATCGCAATAACAAACTAGAAGTATAATATAAAAGCTCTTAAAACGGCGCTGGAGCTAAAATAAAATGTCAATATTCAGTCTGATAGTCCGCAAATCGTTCTAGATCTAGGCAGTTAAAATTTAAACATCCGACGCAATTTGTCGGCGCAATCAATAACATTGAGTTGAAAGGAATTCCAATATGGCGCTGGCGCTGGATTACAGAAATATCAACGATAGAAGACGCCTCACTGTGTCGCGGAACTATTTGCTCAATTCCCTTTTTTCGCGTCGCTTGAATATTCAACCAAACGGGAGATATTACAGACTAAATACCTATGTACCTTGTGGATCTTACTGTTTGAACGCTTCCTTATTTTTGACGGATTCGAAACTTATTATACACAAGAAGGCAGCTCAAGTATGCTCTGTGAAATAAGTGTGTCAACACTTTTTCCAATAATAGTAAAAACAGAACAAGTCCAATAATAGCACTCGATGAGAGAGTAAAATAAAGCCAATACTATGTACACAAACATGCTTTCAAAAGATAAACACATTATTACTACATTTTCTTCACGTCACTTTTCATTTTGACTGATTGTAACTTATGAGATTTCTGCAGATCTAAAACAAATTTAGTTCTTTATGAATTTATACAGAGTGCAGTGACACACAAACGTATAACAAGTACCTCCGCTAACCTCACACAACCTACATACCGCACTATAACTGACACTGCCCCAAAAACGTATCTAGAATCTAGATCAAATAAACCGTCTGTTTTGAATACATCATTACTCCTAATACACGATACGTTTCCAAGCCATTCAGTGAGCCCAATATCTGATATTAAAGCCATATTATGGTCTGAATACGTATACAAATCTGCTCATAGTGAATCTAGTTTCGACTTCCTGTATCAATGGGGCTGGACGAATACACTAGATCAAATGCATCTACTCGCTATGCATTTGGTACAATTTTCTATAATATTTTGGAGTATTTTATATTTATCGGATTAGTCTTGATAGGCGTTTAGGTTTACGTTATTACTTCATTATCATTACGTAGATAATGAAGTTATTAAAAAAATGAAATCTCTGGGCAGTATAGACTAATTATCACATTAAAAACAATCAAATTATTCAACTGAATTAATAGTAATAATTATCACTTTAAACCGTTATTACTCGATGATTTCTTTCGAGTAAAGTATCAAAAACTTAAATTAGATACAATATTTGAACAAATGCTGATTATTATTCTTCGTGCTGAATTACAAAATCCTCTGACAATGGTTATCAGAGCTTTAACAGACCCCAATCTTTAGTTAACAATTATTCACGCATTTAATATATAATAAACTAGCTTTCCGCCCGCGGCTTCGCCCGCGTTTTCAAAGAAAATCCCGTTCCCGTAGGATTTCCGGGTTAAAACCTATCCTATGTCCTTTCTCGGGTATCAAAATATCTCTATACCAAATTTCATGCAAATTGGTTCAGTAGTTAAGGCGTGATTGAGTAACAGACAGACAGACAGAGTTACTTTCGCATTTATAATATTAGTATGGATGCTATAGCTCGCATACTTAAATCATGAATCCCATTAAACATTTCTTCCACACTAAACTTATTCGTCACGAGACGCGAGCGACTGTACTCGTCCCGCGAAAGCGTTGGCAAGCAAAGTGCCAAGTTAGGATTCCCTTTGAGCGCCGCGCCGCCAGTCGCTCCGTACCTACACCTACTGCCGACGATTTCACTAGCTTTCATATTTTATTGCCATACAAATGCTTTGAGTAATTGAAACGGGAGTTTTGTTAGTTTTTGTTTAACATTTGTAAATGTTTGATATAATTATATCGATATTTTATACCTACATAGATTTTAAAGGTACAAGCACAGGTTTAAAGCATTTAAGCTAGGAGATATAAAAACATGGAAATTCATTTTTTTAATTATATTATCCACCAGTAGCTCGCTTCATCTTCACCCGAGTTTAATGGACCGTATATATTAAATAGCCTGTGTCAATCTGGAATAAAGAAGCTTTCTACCGGTTTGTTAGTTTTTGAATTTAAACAATTACTATCAAACTGACAAACTACAAACAATGAATTTATCCGTCTTTAAAAGTGCAGATAATATTGAACTCTTCAAAGAATACCGATGGAGTGGGCAAGTACTTGAAAGGAAACTACGTGAAGCAATTGTAGAGCCTGTGGCTACAACAGACTTCTTCAGAGAGTTTGTATTGAAGGATGCGGTTTACACACTGCTAGGAAACATTGCGTGCTCTGAAAGAACTCGGTAGTACTGGACAATGATTATCTATCTGTTTTCCATTTAACTTTTTATAATCATGTTTGCAATTTTGTACGCATTATAAGTTTCTACATAATTAAGCACTAAAGTTCTTCATACTATTTACATGTGAGATGGTCATTTTGAACTCTATTAGTTGAATTCTCATTTGAAATTCTGAAGAAAACCATCGTCACAAAAAACATAGCAAACAAGCGCTGCTGCGCGTATATTATTATTACAATAGACATAGAAAAAACGATAATCAACAAGTTGGACATTTTATCTAACCTATCAACCATTTAAAAATACAAAATTGCATCAAATTCAATCGCTAAGCACTGGTATAGCATGTCCATTGAATCGCAACTGGGAACCAAATAATGGCAGTAAACCCTCATTGAATGACAGACGAACTGCTGATTAGCGCGCACGGACAGACTAACCTCGATATACTAATGTATAGGAATATCCGCTTTGCTATTTGTTCGATAAATTACGTAATGTTAGTAAAATATTGAGTCAAGGTAAATATTTTTTGGCGATACTCAAGGGTTAAGTATGTTTCGAGTTTGCTGTGCTGTTTATGTGATGAGATATAAATTTTAGAGGGTTAAAAAATATGCTGTCTGAATTCATTTTCTGTTCATGGTTCCATAATCTTAGCATATACTTACAGAAAAGGACAATTTTTGGTAGACTATTATAATATATATAATTAAGCACCTGTACAAAAATAATAAACTGAATTGAACAATCTGACAGTAATATAGCCATAAATAATTTAATAAATATAAGTAACATAACTTCTGACACAACTTTGAAAGTGAATTAATTTTCACGAACTTTTGCTTATATTTTTAGTAACTTTATAGTTCTGTTACACAACTTTTTCAGTTAATTGAACAATAATGCGAAAAATTGTGTTTCCAAGTTGAAGAAGGTTGAGAACTTTACTTGTCCAAGTGCAAGTGGGAGTCCATTAAACTTTTGGCACAAGTTTTTAAATTTACTATTTCATACTATAGCAACACCGCTGTATAAAGCATTTTGATATTTTTATACACTTTCAATTTTACCTTACTGCTTTGATTTTCAAAATTCCCATTCTAACAACTCTCATGTAAATTCCGTTGCAGTTAAAACGAAATATTCGATACATATAAGGTATAATATGTTTAGGTTATGTATACGAATTTGGATACGTGGTACCATAGTACCTCTCTAAAAACGCACGAGAATCTCCACATTAATACGCGAAATCTACCTTCCTCATAATAGAATAAATACAACATAAACATACATTACAAAATCCACCAAAAGATCGAAACAATACAGTGAAGCGTGACATTCCATCGCTCAACATAATACAAGTACATAACCGGATTACCCGGTCAATTAACAGACGCAGGCCATCGCACCACTATCAGGTTATTTATACATGCGTTAATTAATCAACGTAGTCGATATTATTATAATCTACTCGCTGTAACCTGAGATTAAAAGTTTATATTTTAAATTTCATCTGTGTAATATATCATTTCTTTCTTGTAAACTTGCTCTTACTTGATGCAAATAAGTGTGACAGGAAATTCTGGCTATATGACAAAATGCTGAGATATTATAAACCTCTACATTTGTTAATGTAAATACGGATAATAACAATCTGTTCATTTAAAATATGTAGCTCTAAATATTAGACACATATACCAAGATAAGCTAACAATCAGGAACCGTTCACCAACATATACCCAGTATCCAATGGAGTAGGCTTTCGAGGTGACGCGTGACCGGTCAAACGGTACACGTCCAGAGGCTTTTCATTAGCCAACCTAGAAACGGTATTTCGGTTTGATAATGAACGTAACTTGTGTGTACATTGTTAACATAAGCTTATCAATGATCACGGCTCGGCCCGAAAGAATATTAATATGGTATATTCCGGTATAATGCAGATTTACTGAAAGATTCGATTCAGTTCATCATATCTTTATAGTATGTAGTTGTTTAACTCTCTTTTATACTTACAAAACTTCTCACGTGTAGTATTAAAATAATTTTAAGTGATCTCTTTTATTTTAGTGAACTTCTTTAAGGACTAGCAATAGTAAAGATATAACTATTAATAATTTTCCCCGATAAAGGGACCTAAATTTGTAGGTCTAATTCTAAAAACTACACATAATACTCATCATAGAACACAAATAAATAATAGCTTACTTAACAATGTAACTCCGAATATAAATAGTTAATGTGGGAACTGACCCAAGTGCACTCACTATTATTATTCCAATAACCATGACATAAAATTGCGATCCATTTCTTTCAACATTACTCAGCCGATTGAAATAATTTACGTCAATAATCCAATGTAATTTCATTCAATAAGCCAATCGCCTCAAAAATCGCACCCGAATGAATTACGTCACAGAAACAATAGACGAAAATTTAATTTCCTGCCTGCGATTACGTTTTTAATCCGACCAATTCAATGTCATATTTTATTCGAGTTTTACGTGAGATTCGTTTACAGGAAGGGCCATTTTTGCATTCCGTGCTGGGAGGTGAAATGTTTGCGATCGTTTGTTACTTTTCAATTTTAAAATCACAGTAAAAATTCTTATGTACAACCAGTTAAATTCTTCGACAGTTTTAATTGTCTTAATTCGATTCTAAATTCTTCTTTACTTTTTATAAAAAATATCTTGTATGATATACAGGGTGTCCCACTATTGGTATACTAAGCGCGAAGCGACTAGTAGTTTTGCATACACTGATAACGTAAAAAATACTTAAACAAAAAAATTACGTCAAAAATTTTTTGTTAAATTTTTCCTGAAAATCCATGTTTTCTTCTCTAGCTTCGCGCAGCCGGCATATACCGCTTCTCTAATATGAGCATTTTGTCTATGAAAATATAATCTTAAACGATAGCTCACGTGCTGGTGTCAAAGTTGGGCGGGTTGCTTGTTATGGGTGTACACATAGAGTTTTAAGAATTCATCTATTTGAAAAAAAATGCGTCTGGAATTTTATCAGTATTTTTTACGTACTCAGCGTATGCAAAACTATAACCTCCTTTGAGCTTAGTATACCAACAGTGGGACACCCTGTATACAATCAAATTTATACGACCACTAAAATCATAACCATTGTCAAACGGCTGTTTAAAAAGAGTTTAAATATACGTTTTTTACCTACGTTTATTTTACTGTAAACTCCAAGTTCTAAGCAGCTGTTAATAAAAATATACTACGGAACCATAGCGCTAAACACCCCCACTCGGCCATTTTAAAATCTCGAAGTGAGTATTTCCTTATGATATTACGCCGGTTTTTATTAAATTTGATAGGCGTTGGGAGCGGATTGTTTAAATGATATCTCCGGTCTGTTTCTCGTTCAATTATAATTATTTTACATTCGTTTCACGTTATTGAAAATCAGGGAAATGCAATCAGTCTATAGACGTTTTATATCTTATAATTTTCCAAATATAAACGTGGCAATTTTTGACACGGAATCCTGATATTTATAATTTACTTTCAGGTATTTTAAATTCATATACTTTAACTTATAAAACTAATTTAAATTAAAATACATTTAAATATATTATTATGTATTGCTTTTAGAAGAAGAAGGCTTATGGAAACTGCTTTCACGATATGACAACATTTGCAGAAGTTTACAGTAAGTTTAGTACTAGCGCTACAAACTATGTATATGTAAATGAAACTCATCATCATCTCCTGGTACGTATTTAGCAACAGGACAATGGATTGCAATGCATTTAATATTCTCTAAGATGGAGATTTGTCAAACATTTCATAGCAGTCGAATTCGACCACTTGACCATCTCTTAACAAAAATCACAGCAGTATATTATCTCCACAACACTGATCAGCGCAATAAGCTGGCTCTCGGGGAAACTTAAATCAAAAACGTGAGGACGCAGCGGGGAGAGGGCGGGGGCGGGGCGCGGGGAGAGGGGAACTGTCCACGGGACGATTTATAGCCCCATAGTGTTAGTAATGCAAGCGTGATTTCGATTTGGTGGAGGATTTTCCTGTGTCAAATCTCGAGTGTTTCATTTTCCTTATGTGCTTTTGAATGGGAATTTTATGGAGTATCTACCCTCGTCGTGGCTTTAAAGGTAAGCGGTCTGATGCTCCGCTGTTCTTGTATATTCAAAGTTTGTAATATTACAAATTGTGACAACTTTTTGCGTTAGTTCAAAACTCTAGGAGTGCAAAAATAAGTGAATTATTATTTTTTTATAAACTGGGACTGATAAATTGCCATAATATCACTTTATGATAATGATGAAATATAAGACATAAACAAACTTAATTAAATTCATTATTAAAGATCGAGTGTAATGCAAAATACAGCTCCCAAGCCCCACTAGGGATCTCAGGGCTTTTATTACCTTAGACGTTTGAATTTATTTTCTCGCTGTTTCTTCCAATTTATTAATAAGTGAAGCTTCCCTTAGGGCACAAGGTAAACAATTTTGTCTTCTTTATTTTGTTCCTCACTTTGCGGTTAAGTAGGTCAGCTTTTGTGTACGCGAAACGGATTCCTGTTTCAAATTCTACTCTTTATGTATTTTAGTTTAAATTTATGTAGTGGACTTCAGGCTTTGTTTGTAGCAGAACAAAAATTATTACTACTTGGTATACCGAATCATTAGTTTTTAATTTCAGAATATTGATTATAATGTAACTAAAAACTAAACAAAACAATGTTTGTTTGTAAAATTTGATCAATGATTGAATTTACAAATAATAAAAAAGATTTAAAATAAGTATAGTCAATGTGTAAACAATCTTAACAATCATCTACAAACTGAAAACACATTTATAAAAATTTATTTACTCAGTTACAATACAATAACATTTAATTCATTTAAGGAATTTATTTATAAGTTGTTACCAAATGATGGGCAGCCCTGTAGTGTGCCAACAAATCTGAAGGCCACGAGCGTGTTATCGTATCCATCCTACTTTGGTTACTTTATCTTAAGTGTGTCGACGATATGTGTACCTATAGTAGTGAGTAAATAAGTTGTTTGGATGTTATTCTTATATTGTAATTCAAAGTAAATCATCTAAAATTAATGCTTGACATAAATGTCTTTATTTGACACGATAGTCCATCCTACTATGCGAAATTATGTGAGGATGGATGTATGTATGTTTGTAACACTTTCATGAAAAAGTAGTGGACGGAATTGGATGAAATTTTACAATAATATAGATTATACATCACTAGATTTTCCCCGCTGCAGCTGGTGAAACCGCGCGGCATATCTAGTATTTTATATAGAGGCTTTTTCATATTTATTATTAGTATGAATTTTAAACATTTTAAAAGCTAAGAAAAAAATATCATAAAGCAAGATTCAAACTACGCCTCTAACGAACTTACCAAAGCTATCGAGTTTATACTTTCTTTTTAAGTATCCAAAGGAACACTGCGCCATCTATGAAACGTTTCGCGAACATCTTAACCAGGACGATCACTGTTTCCTTGTACATAAAGCCTTATCGTAACGTGGATATATCTACAAAATGATATTAATATAATTAAATGCAAAAATTATAAAAATCTCTTATAAGTTAGAGTTTGTGATTTAAAGATAGACTAGCTTACCGCCCGCGGCTTCGCCTGCTTAGACTAAAACCTAATAAATTACATACTAAAACCTTCATCTTGAAACACTCTATCTATTTAAACAAAACACATCAAAATTCGTTGCGTAGTTTTAAAGATTTAAGCATACAATATATAGGGACAGAGAAAGCGAATTTTTTTTATACTATGTACAGATATACAGAATTTACAGATAGAGCTTTTTAAGTTCTAAGTTAGTTCTGATTTGAAATAATATTGCAATCAGAAATTTTCTTCACAGATTCATCTATAAAACGAGCATGTTAAAGATAATTTCTATATCCAGTTATCCTTTTATTTTGGTACACAAAATTATTCACGTGTAAACCATTAATAATCAAAAATAATGCGAACCTATATGCGAACACATAACGGCTAAGTATTTTGTCCTCTGGCCGGCTAAGTGCAGCCCGCCATTAATATTTTAACGAGGGGCTTGTGTGACTCAATAAAGAGGTAAGCCATAAATAAGTCGATGTCGTAAAATGCCATTTACTGCAAGCATTACGGTTAAGTTCATAGTTAAGTTAATCTCCCGATGGATGGGTTGAATTTACGGGGTTGCTGTTACATAAGTCATCATTATTCGTCGAATTTTGGAATAAAACCTTAAAATGTTAATATAAAACCAAATGTGCGCTTCCCTATTGACAAAAATGCAAACTGAAGTTGATTTTTACATGTTATCATCTATTTCAATACATAATATCTCTGAATATTGTATGAATAGACTATAATCTCACCCACTTAATATTTTAATATCCATAGACATTTAATTATTAACGATCGAAAACAAAAATCTTAAAAATGCTACAAAAATATTTTTTTTAGTAATGAAGTCTACATTAGCAACGTAGAGATGGCTACCTTCGTAGAGCGTCTACACGCTCTACGAACCGCCTACGCTACGTCTACGACATTATTGGTTCGATCACCTACAAATAGAAATTAGGTTAAGAATCAATAAATTTATGTTATGACTTGAAATGTTTTTATGAGAAATATATTGAAAAGGTACACTTAAAGTATTTATATTTAAACTAGCTTTTTCCCGCTACTCTGCCCGTTGCCCGCATTCTCTTTATGTTACAACCTATATTCACGGAATAAATCTTGTATTTTATAGCTTACTAGCGGTCCGCCCCGGCTTCGCCCGTGGTACATATTTACGTTTTCTCTACATAAGAACCATCCTCGTACTTCAAGGAATATAATAAAAAAGAATTATCGAAATCGGTTCAGCCGTTCACACGTGATTCCGTGACAACGCGAAACGGGTTTCATTTTTATATAATATATAGAATGTTATATCATCATCATTATCAGCCTACATTTGTCCACTGCTGGACATAGGCCTCAGTCATGGCACGCCACTGAGCCCGGTCGTTCGCTCGTTGCCGCCAGTTGTGCCCAGCAACCCTGCGGATGTCGTCACTCCACCTTGTAGCAGGGCGTCCTACGCTACGTTTGCCGAGCCGCGGTCTCCACTCTAAGACATGTGTGCCCCAGCGGTTGTCCGTTCTGCGGCACATATGACCGGCCCACTGCCACTTCAGCTTGCTAATCCGGTGAGCTATGTCGGTAACTTTCGTTCTCTGGCGAATGTTATATACCAGTACAAATCTATAACATATATATAATTTTCATTTATCACCCAAGTAATCGTATTATAAAAGAAAGATTTAGCCAAAACACTATCCATATTTTAAATACTATTTTAAACTATTTTTACTATTCACTCAAGTAACAAAACATTATCGCTTCACAAGTTATATTAATTTACAATAACATCCAATTGGATGTGAATTTGTATTACAATTGTAATAACAATATTTGCTTTCCAATGAGACATCTAAGTTTAAAGCTTTATGATTTAATAATAACTCATTTCAGCATTAAACGCCAGCGCTAAATTTTAAATCCTTACTTGAAATCGGTATAATAACTTAATACTTCCCGAGGAGATGGTAAAGTTTTAACGTGATTAAGCACCAACTTGTAACATTTCTAAATGGATTTTTCCTCTACTTGTTTTGGTTTGGTTATGTTTTAAATGGGAAAGTTTATATATTCATAATTTAATCAATGCACGGCTTTGAAGTTTTATTGAATTAAAAGTAAGGTAATGGTTTGCAAAGGAAAGGTTCATTTTAAAATTACACATCCTAAAAGCAGAATACAGTTTTCAATTAATATTTATATCTATGTCTTCTTCTTTTCTATTACACGTATGTAGTACTAAAGTAATAATGGATTTTGTTGAATGCGTTTTTATACATTTGCGTATACTCAGGTAATTCAACTTAGTTTACTATGGGTATATTTTCTCTTGCTTACAACAACAACAAGAAATGATTTGTATAAACATATCTTCGTATATAAATAAGTGGGTCAAATGTAATCAACATTATTTGCTTGAACACTACAAATGGACACAGGCCATTATCATTTGTAACCCGCAATTTGCTCCAAAATTAAAATAAACATCAGCATAAAACATTCCAATTCAATTATTGAATTCGCCGACAAAAGCTTGCTATTTAATTATAATCGTCCAGACCTAACGATTACCTGAGACATTTCGTAAACAAAGTTACCTCCAAACGACCTCCAAGTTAATACAAAATAAATCTCTCATTACAAGTAGAGGGTTTGTACGAAATCATAGGATTGTAAAGGTATCAGCAGACAAAAGGCGTTGACGCATGAGTGAGTTTCATGCGGCGTTTTGGGAGTTGTACCGTAACTGTACTATTGTCCAACTTATCTAGTACTTAGCGCGTGAGCCAAAATTAAGGGCGGTTTTGTAAGGCTTGCCGTATCAAGTATCTCATATAACATCGTGTCTGATTTGTTTATTATTTGAATTGTTTGCAAAGTATTCAATCAAAGGATCCTATAGCTTTCTTTATTAAGGGGAGTTACAAATACATTTCACACAGTTTTATTTAACGATTTTTAACGCTGAAGTGCTGAATCATGTGAACCAATTACCATTCAGATTATTTATGCGCTAACCACTGGACAAAAAAGCGCTTAATATTATTCAGACACAGACCACAATCTGCAAAACATACTCTTGTCTTCAGATTGATCGATATAATATTTGTAAACATTCAGATACGATGGAATACTGGAACGACTGGATTGTTTACTGGTTCGTGGTAAAGCTTTGCTATTGCTACGATTAGATGATCAGTGACGGATTAACCCTTAATCAAATTAAGCAATTGCTTAGGGCATCACGTCTGAGGGGGCACCAGAAGAAGCACAAAAAAAATCCGTCCTTAGGGCATCACGTCTCACTCTCACGTCTCCAAAAACCACACCAAAAAAAGTTTCTAGGACTAATTATTTGAAAATTCGCGCGTTTTAAGTTGACATAGAGTCCGACCTAGAGTCATAACCCCACTCCCGCTTGCCCAGTACAGTACAGCACAGTACAAATCTAGTAAACACATATCCAGAAGACCTTAACACCGAATTAATAACAGAAATTCAACAGTTTCATTCATATGTCATAAGTAAAATAAGTTCCAGACCCAGTGATTCGGCTCGCACAAGTTTACATCAAACTCACGCACAATTGTATAAAATAATGCATGATGATAAGATTGAATCAGCTTTCCCTAATGTGGAAACAGCCCTGCGTATATTTTTATCGCTTATGATTACAAATTGCTCAGCGGAACGTTCTTTTTCAAGATGACAAATGGATTGCTTAGGGCATCTAGTAGTCTTAATCCGTCACTGTAGATGATAATAATATCTATATATTTGCAATTGAATTGATATCTTTGCATTCAAGCATTTAATATAAACGTCTTTTAATAACGATTTTATAATTTAGTATCATAAAATTTTAAACGCCGAATATAGATAAAATTATTTCACAATTTATAATCACATATTATGTCACCAAACTACTAATATCCGAATACTTTTACAGTTCAGTTTTTCAGTAGTAATTTGAAGTAATTCTCCTTAGATTACAAAATAAAATACAGATGGAGCATGACAACCGCCCGTCGCCCTTGTCAAAGAAAATACGAAATCAAAAGCAAATACGTCGCTGCACCAGTGCTATAGCGCATAAAGTGTCATGCAATACGTCAAAAAGGGTTTGCAATTTTAGTAAAAAAATGCTGTCTTGTGATAATAAAACGCTGTAAAATTTGTTCCCGAAAACAAAAAAAATAAAACCGGCCAAGTGCGAGTCGGGCTCGCGCACAAAGGGTTCCGTAGCAGCAAATATAATAAATTACAGTTAAATCAACCTATCTCAAAAACTATAAGAGATACTTTGATCAAACCAAAAATCGTTGAAAGAGTTAATTAGCATGCATCACCTCTATTTTTTTTAGAATTTTATACCCCGTAGTTATAAAAATAGAGGGGGGGGGACATACTTTTTACGACTTTGAGAGCTGATATCTCAAAAACCGTTCACTTTAAGAAAAATGTTTTTTAGAAAACTTTATATCATTTTAAAAGACCTTTCCATTGATACCCCACACGGGTATGTACATCGAAAAAAAAAATTTCATCCCTCAGTTACATGTATGGGGGGCCCCACCCCCAATTCTTTTTTTTACTATTTAGTGTCATATTTTTGTAGCGGTTCATACAACACATATTCCCATCAAATTTCATCACTGTAGTACTTATAGTTTCCGAGTAAATCGGCTGTGACAGACGGACAGACGGACAGACGGACAGACGGACATGACGAAACTATAAGGGTTCCGTTTTTGCCATTTTGGCTACGGAACCCTAAAAAGATAAAACATCGTTTCACAGGTTTTCTGTAGATTATTTGGCTGATTTATTTCTATAATACGAATCATAATTTTACAGATATGAAGGAATACAAAACTTCAACGTATGTTGCCAGTATTTTGAAAATGAATTTGCCATTTTTATTGGTAAAACGGTGAAATGGTTAAAAGATCTTCAGGGTAATGCTGTTGGATTTTTCGATCGTGAATGTGATTATTTGTATAGTGCACTAAAGGTTCATGATCATTATTAGATTATTTTAATAAGCATAATACATTTTTTTGTTACTTTTATAAAGCTTAAAAACGTCATAGTCGTTTTCGCTAGCGATTTAATTTATGCGAACTCCATGATGGATATGATGAAAATAAAATGTCCCGTATTCTCGACTAAAAACTACCGCTATTCGCATTCATATATTTTGAAAAATAAAAAATAATATTATAATTATTATAGTTAATATTGAAAGTTGAACTTTTTTTTATATAATTTATTTAATTAAAAATTGAATACAATTATTTTGTCAATATATAACTTTAGTAGGCAGGTACTTTATGTAATAAAAGAATTTTTACAATATTATAAAAAAAATATAATTAACCCGAAATTATATTAAAATAAAAATTAAAACTTGACTGCTAATTTATGTGTATAGCCTACGTCACTACCGCCACTAACATAATAATTCAGATGATTGCAATGAAACCTCACAACTCAAAATCGGTCCAACGGTTTATACTGCAGGGCGTGTCAAAGAAATATTATACATACATACATAAACTCGAAAAACATAACCCTCTTTTTTCCGTAGTCGGGGAAAAATTTGGGAAATTTTTCAATATCTGGTAACATTACACGCACACAGAAGCACCGTGTACGTACAGTGCAGCGGCGAAATGACAGCACACATAGCTTTATTGAAAATGACGATAAATCATTCGGTTTAGTTCGGCAACGCTCCATCTGTCTTTTATTTTGTAATCTAAGTAATTCTCAATGTAATACCAGCTGTCATTCTTACCCTTAATAAAATTAAAACCACCACACAGACTTTTTGTGTCCAATTTACATAAAGGTATACGTTACGCGCCGTTGTGTTTCTGCCGCGCGGTGTGACGTGCCATAATAATGAATTAATTTAACCGTATCCTCGCGATGAATGCGCCCACAGCAGCAGCGGATGACGAGCCGAAACGAGACCACTTATCTCAGCGAACCATTTCAATTTATTTTTGTAGATTACTTGACAGTGATCCGAGTAATCTTCGTCACGTTTTAAAATATTGCTCGTATTGTTACAATTCAATTGTTACATCCAATTTGTGAAATTGTACAATTTACGCAATTATTGGAAAACGTGATTCTGAGTGCAAAATATATATTTCTTAGTGGGTAGGTATGTGAAAAATTGGCTTGCAATTACTGGAGATATATAATAAAATAAAGGCTTTTTTTTGGAAATTGATAAGTGTTATAACATTGATTGAAATAATTACAATTCATCAACTTTTGGTGCCTAAAATCCGTCTAGACCTAGATTTAGACGTCGTGAAGATTTTTCTTTTCAATCAAAAGAAATAAAGAGAACCTTCCAAATTATAGAGAGTATTACTATAAAAAATATCGCTAGACAATTTTACCATAGCAACGGTTTCAGCTGATTATATATTCGTGGTAAGAAAGAGCGAATATGAATGAGCCACTCTGCTGATTAAAATATATTACAAATGCGTATTATGTATTTATGTAAATAATTAAATTCAAGGTGTCGCGGAGATGAATCGTAAGATTACAATAATATATTTTAAACATTAACACAACAAATCAAGATAAATAATCACAAACAATTATTATCAATAATAATTGTTGCGTTGTAGGTGGAACGACAAATACTTAAAAAAAATTTACTTTGATTGTTTTTAACCTAATTGCATGCAAGTTTATGTGAAGATTATACAATTCCAAGTGTTTTAAATGCAGTCCATTGCATTTCATTACCTTATAATTTGCAATTGCAGAAATTACACATACATTACAACCATAACAATATAATTTATATTTATTTTCATGACGAAACCACACAAAAAGCTGAAGTATGCATAAATCAGCATAAAATATGCTAATTATTATTATTCAGGAGTGATTATTATCAGCATACGAACGTATGTTACTGAAGAAATATAACAATTAAAAGTTCTACTAATATATATATTAAAACAATTGCCACGCCCCGGCTCTGCCTAGGTTTCTGAAAAAAATGTAGCCCATATTATTCAGCTTTGACTTTTATACTACTTAATAAAAATACATTAAATTGAACAACCTCCTCCTTTTTTGTCGGTTTAATATCAGTGCAGTATTTCAAAACTTATTCGGTACGGTCAAACATGAAAAATCTTTCCTCTTTATAATATAAGTATAGATATAAATGATTAAGAACGACAAGTGAAGGCCGAAGACTCACTTCCTTAATCCATTATCATTCTATCCCACATTCCCATCCATTAAAATCCCATTTACAACCGACTTTCCATAAAGGAGGTTCACAATTCATATGCCTTTTTATTATCTACGTATGCAATGAATTGTCTTCGGTAGTTTCATACTGAAATATTGTTGTGGATAGCTTTAAAACAATGAATGTACGAAGTAATAATATATATTGATTTTTGAGATTTTTATTTAAACTACCTGTTTGAATTTTGACTATTTCATATATTCAATATCACAAATAACTGAACCTATTTTAAGACTTTCACGAGACAAAAGCTCATATTACAATGAGAAACATTAAAGTTTATCATTTATCATAACTTTAACGATAACCAATTAGTTGAATTTTAGAAGAACATACAATTTAATAAGTTTATATTTCACTTGTAATGTTCAAAATACACCGTCAAACTTATTTTATAAACGATTTTCCTGTTTGTCCCTTATACAAATTGCTGCTATAAAAATTAATTAGTGATAAATCTCCATAGCTTTTTTAATCGTTGATATAATTTATGTGATGTTCAAACAGTCCCAAATTAGTCAGATGTAATAAGGTTTCTCTTAGTATGGATGCTTCGCTGTGGACCCAATTTTTCTATTACAATATATTTTTTTAAGTCATTATAAATTAGATATTTATTATAAAAGATAGCTTTTTCCCTCTTTCTTCTTCAAAATATATCGCAATAACATTTTATTGGTACATAAATTGTATTCATCTGTTTCATTTGTTATTTCTATTGAAGATGATATTAAAAATAGATATCATTATCTTATAAATATAAAATTATATTTAGATTAATGAACACAGTTATGCATAAATTCACAATAATGCTAAGTACCTATATATTTATTCGACAAAACAATTGGCTATTATTAGCAACATTAAACGTATAAAACCGCTTAAAACTGCGCACTGAATTATCATGCCCGACTGAATTTACCTCAGTCTACTGAGCCGAGCTATCCCATGTGTCCTGCTTTTATTTTCATCGTAATTGGATGAGCACCAATTCACAAAAAGAGCCTTTTATTGCACTCTTAATCTCAAATAGAGTATTTGAATATAGTAATGACATTGCTTACATTGTTGTTAGTTCTACAGTTTACCTAAATGTTTTTTCAAATCTTATACGTATAACAATAAGAAATATACAATCATAGTATGAGATATAGATACAAGATGAACAATGAAAAGTCTGGTAGTCTATACAATAAAAGGGTCATTATTCATTTTCACTAAAAAAAATATACTTATTCATCGTTTCTCTACTTTAAAAGAAATTTGAAGAACACGATGCTGTATTGAATAGAAAAGAAGCCTTGTTAAGGCTGGTCACTTGTCAGTCGGGCGTGAATCGTAAAGCACGGCTCAGCTTAAGTGCTCTCCCCTCCCCTTTTTATAGAAGCAGATGTTTTAAGTGTCCCTTGACTTCCTTACACCATGGATATATCCTAGATGTAGCAATATTTAGTACTTTATTTTCACACAATTAATAATTCTAAGCTATTTAAATTATTTGTTTATACATATTTGGAACTTCATATAAATCTCGTCAACATCAAAGAATAAGGAAAAAAGCTTAAAAATTTAATGTCGTCAAACATATTAATATCCATATTAAAAGTCGTTATAATTATTATTTAAATATTGAACGCGCAAAACGAATACACAATCTGTTATTTACATGCGAAATATATTAATGAATAACGAAACAGACTCAAAGGGAAACAGGCCGGTAATTATTTACCCAAAACGTCTCATTAACATTGCTACTAAAATTACTCAGGGCTGTATCGAATGAAAGATAATTAAAAGACTGTATCGGATAAACAAATGTTTTCTATTCCCACGAGGGATCTCTCCGTGTCAGCCACGACCGGCGCCATTGCAAATCCTTGTTCAATATTTCGATAAAACAACGTGATCACGGTTTATGAATGTGCAATTAATGTAATTAATCTCCTTTATTGCCCGGAGTCACGATAAAACGATCAGCGACGTTAAAAACTACTACCAATAACTGTTATCAATTTGATGAATCAATTATTCGATATTGGGGGCATAAATATCAAGAACTAAAATGTAAGCTCTATAGGCTCTACCTCCGGCACTAAGCCTAATAGATAAGAATGTTTTATGTTAGGAATGGTTATGGTTAATTATAGAAGTTACGTCTACAATCAAGCGATTATAGAGAATACTAAAGAATATTAGAAATATATTTAAGAATAGAGACGAAGATTTAAAGGTCACCTTTACTTTTTAAAATATCAACTGCTATTAAACATCAGCTAAGCCTAACCTCATAGAAGATAATAATACCGTAAAAAGATGATATATTTAATCCGAGAGAAACAATTTTAAACACATATCTAATCATAGTTTTTATTAAAAGTCAAGTAGTATCATCCCTTTTTACATAGAATAGAGAATAATTCCCTCTCAATAGTGAATGAAACTAAATATACCTACTATTAACGGTACATAATTAATAATGTCATAGATGAGAATGGTTTTATCAATTTATTACTTGCTTGATATTAATTTTGATAATATTTACTATATTAGTTTTAGTGCTTTAATTACTTTATTTTGACTGATGTGACCTTATGAACTGTGCTATTTGCAAGTACGTCATACAAGACTCTACATACCGATCTCTTGATACATAATTCTAATATGTATTGTTCAAATTAAATATTAAGGGTGACTTTATTTGCTTTCAAAAGTATTTCTAATAATCAGGATTCATCTTAGACAATTGATAATTATAAATTTAAGCATACAGATTGGATCAAGCTGAAACGGCGAAGCTGAGACGTGACCACCTCTCAAATATAGGTTACTAGCTTACCGCCCGCGGCTTCACCCGCTTTGTCTAAAACCTAATAAATTATATACTAAAACCTTCCTCTTGAATCACTCTATCTATTAAAAAAAACCGCATCAAAATCCGTTGCGTAGTTTTAAAGATTTAAGCATACAAAGGGACATAGGGACATAGGGACATAGGGACAGAGAAAGCGACTTTGTTTTATACTATGTAGTGATACTTCTTATCCTACAAAAGCTAACATGTAAGATTGCCCACATCCTCACCACGTACCTATGTCCGATCACCAGAACAACCACATAACCACAGAGTAAGCACAGGACACTCACATTTCAATCTACACACACAGTTCACAACACAGTAGCGTTTACGGTATACGGCACAATTCCGAAAATCGGTAGAGTCACGTCCGGTCGCGTCGGCGGTCCGAAACACACTGCCGGAATCGTCGCGGTGTTCCACCCCCCACCCCGCGCTCCATCCCCTCCCCTCCAGCTCCCTTTCAGGAGCGAGTTCATCCTCATATAATTTTTCAATGAACTATGAACTGAATCCGCAATTAACCTAGTGTTATGTGAATTCATCTTGTTTGAAAGCTTTCTTTTGTAACCGCCTTTTTTGTAACGGCTTCATACTGGAATTACGTAACGTTTTAATATAAATGTGAAAAGCATTCATTATTTTTTATTGAAAAAGTTTAACTAAAATACATTTATTTTTCGGTATACAGAATCACGATACAATCATTATACGAAAGGCTTTTCTCTAGTATGATTCTGAACCAAGTAGAAGAAACTCTATCTTATTAGACAAAAACGAAGCATTATGACTCTACATTTTTTTACCAGTTCTTTCGATCTCTAACTTGGTGAAATGTCTCTAAATTTTTAACGGATAGATATTATATAGCAAATTTACAACACGTATTGCCAAAATCTTGCACTTCGTTAATGATAGTAGTTGTAAAGCCAAATTTTAGAAAAATAGAGTGTTTATTACAAAGTTAACTGTAATGACGATCCTGATTATCTGCTCTACTATAATGTCCTTTAATTATAATATAAGAAAGCAGAATCCAGAATATTTCCCTAGTATATTTCCGACCCCTTCAAGTTTGTCGAAAAAACTACATATAATTTTCTCATTAAAATCTATTACTTACACTATTCTGGCATGAATAGCCATGGCCATATAATATGAAAAATACATAAAAGCAAATATTTTTCACTTTGGTATGTGTTTGGTGGCTATGAAGAAAATTCGACCACCGTATGAAACTAGCTTAGAATATGTGTCTATATACTAGCCCATTTCTTTGCTCACAAAATTCGACTTGGTACATCCCGACTTAGAAACCGCAGCAATGTGGAACTTTCTGCCTATTAGAAAATTCTTCTTCGTAAATTGACTGACCGGTTGGCTTGGTTGGTAGTGGACCTGCCTTCCAAGCCAGAGGTCGTGGGTTCGATTCCCACCCAGGGCAAATATTTGTGTGACGAACATAGATGTTTGCTCTGTGTCTGGGTGTTAATTATCTATAGAAGTATTTATTTAAAATTATATAATATGTATGTTTATCAGCCATCTGGTTTCCAAAACACAAGCGAAAGCTTAGTATGGGATCAGATCGTGCCGTGTGTGAAAATTGTCCTGAAATATTTATTAAAATAGGTTATACATACTTGAAGTATACAATGGTTTCTTTAAAGACTCGTCTGTAAGAGTTATAGCATAAAAATTAAATAGCGTCCATGTTTTGTACAATTGCCAGCCATTTCACAAAGCAATTAAATGCTAATGCTGTGTTTCAGATGAAAAGGGATACTCTTTACTACACCTTCCCATTATTTTTCGAGGTTTCTGCTATTTTCTTGTTAAAGCCTAAGCAAACTTTGGTTTTAATGGCCGGTGGTTACAGTATGTTAAAAATATAAGTATGTTAAAATTATATACTTATGATATTATATGTAAACGTTATATCGTAATTTAACAGATATCTTATTTCCATTCATGAGGATAATTATACATATACTGAATTACATAATTAAATCCATAATTTAATAAAATTCTTACAAAATTCTCTCCAAAGCGGCTCAATATAATTTTTGTTTAAGAAACTTTTCCATAACCATACTATCTGTGACTTACATCCAGGATTCCAATTCAAAACGTATCAAATATACAGAATGTGTGTGTGTGTGTGTGAGAATGCCAATAACAAAATGCAAACGGTGGATTGTTTTACATAAACCACAGAATACATAATAGTAGCTAAACGCTACAGAACGGACACTCTCCGCCTCCCGCCAAAATTAAACTTACCTCACCCCCGCGCGATCAGACATAAAATGGGCCATATTTTTCTGCAAGGACGATACGCAACGAAGATTGACAACATTAATCAAATTGACTTAAAGTAATTTTATTATTTTGGATTTGTGATTATCGTTTTTCGTAGAAAATGGTTAGATATTGTGCTGTTTACGGATGTATTTCATCAGAAAAACGCGAATTTTTTTTTACGCTAGTCACAAATGTGCCAACCATAAAGCGTTAACACACACATTTGCAGTCTCTACAGTGTGACTGTCAAAACGATCATTTTGTATGGAGTGTCCGGGGTGTGCATAAACATCAGAACTCAGGAATTTGCACGGCAAAGTGGGAAAAATGAACAGGACAGTAAAATTAGTTGGAAGTCTGACGTGGCACTTCATTTGTCCCCGTTTTACCTAATTTCAATGTTCCGGAAGAACTTGCCAAGACTGCAGGTATGAGACAGGGTCACCATCCGTGCTCGACTTTACTTGAAACATGAAACTGGAATGTTTTTATTACATTTTAAGTGATTAGTGACACCCCTAATTTAACGGTATTTGTTTAAGTGGGCACGGTTAGATCGTAGAGCTGAGGTCTGGGGTTCGATACTATGTAGAGGCTAACATTTCGGTGAAGTCGAAGAGGTCACTAATTTTCTAACTGCACTATACATATGTATTATAACTTTTATATATAATGTTTATTTGTTTGTATGTGTGATTCGCGCATTTCAACGAAAAAGCGAGAAACAATTATAAAAATCATCACACATTTAGAATACCATCAACCAACGCTCTACAAAGCTTGGTGCTATAAATAAAATAATCTCTTATTTTCTCGATAAATTCCTAAACAATAAAATGTATAGTGACCCTACACTACTATCTTATCTAATATCAGCTGGAAGCCAAAATGCTAAGTTATTTTAACTCGCTAGCTTATATTAGAAGGCACTAAAATCTCTCCCGCCGTAATTATATCTCTAGAGTGCTAATAAAATTCATACCGGTACTTCTATACAAGAAAATATGCAGTAACTTTAATATTTTATGTATTAACTTTACAGTATATTAAGCGAGTTGCAAATAAAACTTTACTTCATCTGACCCATTCGTTTTTATTTGTAAGACAATTCAAAGATTGCTGATTATCATAGCAATAGAATGGGAATAAAATGGAATTGTGGAAATTTTATGAGTTTTGGTTGTATTAATTCAATATTATATTAGTAATAAACTTTGGAAAGCACGATGTGTATAAAATTTATTACTCAAACTTCCATTTTATTATGAGGTACCAAAAATAAAAATGTTTAATATTAAGTATGACGTCATACTGAAAGACACTAGAAGCGGAAAAACAACTATTTATATTCTATTTCCATGATCCTTTTCAACGCTCGAATTAAAGCTGCTTCCACAAATACCAGAATTCACAATAATAGGCGAGGCTTAAGTCATAAATAGGTACTTCAATTATGCTGCGTTTAATCCCTCAGAGGGAATTCGTAAGCTAAATGGTACAAATAGAAACTGCTTCAAACCACCAAATAATATATTGTTTTGTGATTTTATTGTTCTCCCTAATTCCGTGTTACTTAGTGTATTTCCTCTAATCGCTGTTTAATTTTTTTTTTGTGATCGGAAAAACTCACTTCCTTAATATAATATCGGGAACATAGTGATTCAAAAAATAAACAGACACAAGGAACCTTTTTCATTAAAGAAAATGGAAAATGGAAGACAGCAATTTCCACGTACATGAAACCTAAACAAATAACAATAATACAAAAAACAAAGCCACAATTTTCCCCACGTAGTCAATTCAAAGAACCAAATTCAAAATCGAAAACAGCTTATAAAATCCACAAATCGCGAACCCGTTTAAAATACAAACAACATGGATCATATATCTTGAAAAACATTTCTCCGGGGCAATACATCATAGTTTTAAACTATGCTCTAGTCTGTGCCAAGCAAGATGCATCCTCGTGTGATTTATTCTTCAAGCCGTTCGCGCGTAAAACGCCTTTGACACTCGATTCAAAATATATTTACTGCATGTAAAGTTCAGGGTAACCTGGACATCTTTGGGTGTAAATATTGTAAGCGAAACGATAATGTAACAGGATGTATGGAATATGGATATTAAACTTGAGATTAAAGGTTTTGATTGGCCAAAACTAGAGCTTTTGAAGTTTTTTTTTTTATGCAATAGGAGGCAACAGAACAGACGCGTCACCTAGTGGTAAGTGCTCCACGTCGCCCATAAAATGTACCCACAGTGCCATTGTGAATAGTGAACGAATTTTAGTGGAAGCGTAACCGTAAACTGTATGAACTTAAGTAATAGAATTTTGAATAATGGTCATAATCTAGTTAATATTTTTTGAGGAATATATATGAATGTTAGCTTAATGAATGTTAGTTATTTCATGCAGTGACGATAATTATGAAAAATTGAAAACAAAACGGTTCATTTATTTAACACAAAAAAGCACAGTTTAAACAGAAATCCAGTAGTCTCTACTTTATTCTGACAATAATCATTCGACATATTCCTTTAAAATCATTATTTTTTATTCGATTGTAGCTCAATGGCGTATTTTATTTCATTTTTAACAATAATTGAATCGGTTTGTTTTAAAACCATGCTGTTTTTGCGGATGCAAATGAAAATATATTTTAGATGTGTGTAGAAAATAAAGGCTACAATATAAGAAAATAATACTTCATATTTTCATATGAACTTTCAAATTTTTATAAATAAGTACTCATTTTTTTTAAACTACAAACCGGAATGTCGCTTTTAGCTAAACTTTTAGTATTTCTAATATTTAACTTATGCAACATATTTAAGCATGCACTTAACAAAATTTTGCGTTTCACTAAAACTTAAGATGTCTTTAAGTTTTCCGTTTAAATTTAACCGTAAATTTTATATGAAAGTTATTTTAAAATTTCGGGTATATTTAATGTGTAGTCACGGCGGTTTATATTCGTGAGTTACCCAAAATATGCTTGGTCATGTTAAGGGTACTTGTACACCAGGGTAAGCGCATAAAATTAAGAAACATTTCCACTGGAGTATAAAGTTTATGGTTTGTAAAAGTCGTGTCGAAACATACTTGAAATTATGGCTTTACGCCTTTATTAAGTACTAGCCGCTCTTCTTTAACCTTCCTTAACATAAAATATTTTTCTTTTATAATATTATACAGCAATATCTACAAGCAATCGTTATTTATTTACGAAATTATTTAAAAAATATTTACTTACTAGCTAGTCCCGCCATTGCAGTTTAATTATAAAATATCGTTTGAATTTAAATCAAAGTATTTTAATTCTTTAATCACACGAATCTTTCTAATACAAACAGATAAAAAATATTATTTAATAACTAAGTAAAAATACATATAAACCATCCCGAAAAATACTATCACCCGATAAAAACTGTTTCAAATTTCGTTGCGCGGTTTAGAAGATGTAAGCGGATAAACAGACAGACGTTTATTTTATTCTATGTATAGATAATCTTTTCATTTGATGCAATAAAAGCATTGGTTGACCATATCCGTAGAAAGAGGAAGCTTTACTCTTAACTTGTAAGGAAATGAATGTAGTAAACCGTTTATAGATTATTTTAACCGCATACTAAAATCTTAATGATTTCCAAATACACAATTTTAATGATTTTATAACACTTGGTCATCTCAATGAATAAAATAAATTAAATTTTATGATTTTTAGTGTCACGAATTTTTATGGGGAATAATTTTCGTTATACCTTTTTAATGTTCAATGATAACATATCATTTGACGGATTACTAATACTACTATTTAAGCATCCAGTAGCATATCTAAAATATCAATCACTAAGACTCTACAAACTCATAAATTCATTTACCTTTAATACTTTATATAAGACCCATATGTTATCAATGTATAAGTATTTAATATATCCCACTTATACATTCAAAAGTGAACATTTAATTAACTCCAAATAATGAAAAACACGAAATAAAGAGTCAATCTATTTTAGACCGTAGCTAATGCTGTCGCTACGTTTTTATTTATAGACCACAGATAATTAATAAAAGTTCCATTGATGTTATTTTGTACGAGTGACGTATAATATATTTAATGATATGTACTTATTTAACTCTTGTGGAAGTCTTTTTAAATAATTATTTGTCAAATATAAGCAAGTATTATTTATATGTTATTTCACTATTTGTAAGAGATTTATAGCTCATTCAGGTGTTTTTAACATAAAATAAAATAAATTTACTATACATGTTAATGTGTTCTGCAATAAAAGATTGAATTACATAGATTTGAATTTGGTTAATTAAGAGCCAAGCATAGACGTAATAATTGTAATAATTAAGTACTGTCTGCTTCAATGTTGATAAATTTCACGACCCTTTAATGCTCTATCTACTGTAAATATAAATCATGCATATTAATTAATTACAAGACGGCCTAGGCTTCACTGCGTATGTAACCTACATAATCTCCCAGCGCTAGTTAATTTAAGCTGTCTAGCCTCTAGATTTTTTCAACAGTCAATCAGCACAACGTTTTATCATAACAAATGATTGTCTACAATACCCGAACAGTCAATAGAGCATCAAAAAAACATTCCTTTCAAATTTCAAAGTATCACGGAATAAAAAACGAAAAATCTCGCAACAGTCTTGAAGCATAAAAGATTTGAGCCGAAAAGCAACGACATCTTTCGCAATCAATCACCCGGCCAAATTGAAAAGTAATTAAATGGAAAAGTTTAATATTCGAGTCGAGTCGTTTTATATTGTTTCTTTAGTCGCGTATAAATTATAATCGTTATGACATTACGCTTATTAAAAGATCGCTTTTTCAGTCTGTTTTCAATCCTTGTATTTATTTAATTTTATTGAAATCTGGAAGTTTAAATCTGATTATATTTCCTTCGGCAATACAGAAAATGATGGTATAAAAATATTATCTACTGATGTTTCGTAGTTCACGTTTTAAAACGGCTGAATCCATTTTGATTAATTTAAGTATTAATTACATAGACAAGATCTTATACCATGATAAAATTTAATGGTATTTTTTATACACATTAATAATTAATTAAGAAAGCCAAGCGCCGTCAAACATCAATAGAATGTATGAAGTGAAATAGTAATTACATGGAAAGTTACATATTCCAACTAATATTTTAAATGCGAAAGTAACTCTGTTTGTCTCTTCTTCACGCTTCAAACAATGAACCGATTTGAATGATATGCAGCTTGAGAACGGATTTTTCTTTTACTACGCGGATGAAGCCACGGGTGGAAAGCTACTTAGTATATATTTTTCGTCCATGCCAATGCAGCTATCATGATAATACTCCAGGTAATGGTCACAGATTATAAAACCAAGTGCACGTCATACATGTAACGAGGTAAGTAGCCAAGTGTAAGTTAAGCAGACCATAATAACTTAACATTAAATATAAAACAGGTGCATAACTTACTTTGTAGTTTGTACGCTAGCTTTTATATTACCCCAAGAGATTGTCATGTACCTGTGTATAAAATGCTGAGTAATACATTCAAGTCTGCACTACTGTCCGACTGTATACATGTTTAATAACTCTGTTCCATTTTTTATCTGGGACAAACTTACGTTCATTTAATATTTTCAAAGACAACAATATTGTTTCGTTTTAATGCATTACCGTTGTTATGTGTTTAGTTTGTAATGTGATTATGGTGTGCTTTTGGACTGTGAGTTTTAATTATCCCATTTGATATAATACTATATACTACACTACTACATCCAGCTAGGTTCTTCCTGGGGCTTCACTCGGATAACTCCAGGATAAAAGTGTTAGACTATAATCAATCTCAGTACCCAATTCAACAGATCAGTCAAAAAACTAATTTAAATTATAGGTAGGGGAGCAAGGGGCTAGTTGTAACAGGGGTAAGTAGTAACAGACCTTTTTCAATAGCAATGTAAACCTTATCGACGTCTTTTTTTTACTGAATCTTACGATTATAACTGGCCACACCGCTTCATCACAGCCAGTGTCCTGCTAGCCAGATGATTAGCTAGATGTGTGCAAGGGCTTCATTGGCGCCAGTTAACGTATTATTTCACTTTCGTAACTTTTTGGTTGGCTTTACTATTTACGACTAATTAGAGTTGTATGTATTTTATTTGATGATAGAATATAACTATTAATGATGTTCTGTAATTGTTTTTAAAATTACTAAGTTGATTTAATAGTTATCGTGATAAATATTAAAAATTATACCTAGGGGCTAGTTGTAACAAAATCTCGGGGTTAGTAGTAACATGTTACAACTTGCCCCCAGATTGCTGTGAGTTCCTATTAGTATTTGTAATGTATAATACATTACAAATACTAACAGGAACCACCATACAGGACATACCATATTTGTTTTGATTTAGAATGAGAGAGTATAAGAGAAAGACAGAGCGGGCAATACTAAGAAGAAGAAGAGCAATGAAAGTCCAAAAGTAGGTTATGTCAAGCCTAGACAAGTATTCACAGAAGAAGAAGAACGTAAAATGTCTATATATATGTGGGGATGGTGTAAATAAAAAGCCAAATTCGCCCAATCGATTTATTTCCCAGACACCGGTTACATATCAAAAATACATTTTAACCATCCTCCATTACATCGTACCAAAAAACACAAAGTCAAGTCATAGACAACCAAAAATCTACAGTCTACAGAGAACATATCCACAGAGTAAATAATAGAAAAACACAGACTAAAAATAAAACCAGTCATGAAATACATCATAATATTTTATCCTATTCCCACACGGTCATCCTGCAGAATCATCTGTCCCAGATGAGTCAACAGTCGCTACCTATGGCTTCATCATATCCGCTGAGCTTGAGCTTCTTTCTCTTTTTATAATTCTTATTATTTTCATCTTGTATATTCTGAATATTAATATGAACATTCACATGTAAAAATCCATTTTTTAAATCAAGCGAGGTAAACATTTTAGCATAAGTTAATCTGTCTAATTGATCTTCAATGAGTGGTAGTGGATATCTTTCTTTAATAATCTTCTTATTCAATTTCCTGTAATCAACGCACAATCTATAGTTTCCATTCTTCTTTTTTGCAAGCACAATTGGACTAGCATAATCAGACTTACTTGTTTTTATTATTCCTTCATCAAGCCATTCTTTAATCCGTTTGTCAACAATGTTAAGCTCCAAAGGTGACAATCGTCGTGGATTCTGATAAACTGGTACATCATCGGTTAATAATATTTTAAGTTTTACATTTGATTCTTTAGTACATCTTTTGGGGTTATATTCTTTTATAATATTTTGTATTTTATTCTTATATTCTTTGTTTTCAATATTTGTGATATCTTCATTTTCATTCTCTAGCATTGTAAGGTGTAATATTCTTGTTGCAGTGATAGTTCCAGATTTAAAATTGATTTCTACTTCTTTTAGTACTGGATTTCCTAATATAATGTTGACAGGGATAGCGCCATCATCAACAACATAAAATAAAGTTTCAAAATAACAATCATCAATTTCAATTTTTGCTGTGAAAGATCCTTTTGTATAAATTTCCTTTTCAGCTATTCCAGTTAAAGTCTCTGTGGTTCCTGAACTATAAGATAACAATTTTTCACCTTGAATCTTCCTAAAATAAGACATAATTACTAAATTAGCATCGCTTCCGGTATCAATCAGGGCTTCTACATCAATATTGTTTATTTTCAGCTTCTTAAAAGGTCTCACATCAATATTATTTTTAGTTGACATAATTTCCAAACTCTTCTTAATACTTTTAGAACATTCAGTTGATTTATGGCCAAACAAGTTGCATTTAAAACATTTAATGCCTTTAGTACAATTAGGCGACTCATGATTTAAATCTCCACAATTGAAACATCTCTTTACTCTTAATGTTTTTTGAATTTTCATGCCAATGGACTTTGATACTGAATTACTTTGAATCTTATTAGGTGAATATGATTTTTTCTTAATTTCTGAATAAATGTCTAATTTCTTTCTGAATTCTTTAATATTACAAGCGCCATATAAAATATTTTTGTTGGACTCACTGTCTTTAATACCGTCGATGACATATTCCATCAGGGCTTCATCTTCAACATTTCCAAGTACTGCAAGTTCCTTCATATGTAAAAAATATTGCTGATGAGTCTCATTCATCTTCATCCGGCGTGTTGAAAGTCTCTTGTGAACAGTGGCACTGTTCAACTTCTTACCAAATTCCTCGCGGAGCTCAGACTTAAGTGTATCCCACGTGGTGGTCCCACTTAGTGAACGTAAAAATAGCTTGGCGGTCCCCGTGAGGAGCCGCTTCGAAAATATGAGTTTTTCTATTTCGCCCCATTGCATTAAAGAGGAAATATCTTCAAAATCTTTTACGAATGCTTCGATGCCATAGGCATCATCACCTGAAAATGGCGTCATTGATTTCTCTAAATCATTGAAAGAAATACGCGGCGATGGTTCACCATAATCATCATCATCTTTTAATAGTCGTTTCGGCGGCATGTTGAATAGTGTAAATAATAAGTTTTATATAGTCTTCAAGTCGTAATCGTATAATCATAAGCTTCTTTAAATCTTAGTCTTCTTAGTTCATAATTCGTAAAGTCTTAATCTGGTTTAATCACCGGCATCATAATCTTCCTCTGTTTTTTCTTTATTCCACCATCCCGTATCCCGGACGAGCCCCCAAATTATGTGGGGATGGTGTAAATAAAAAGCCAAATTCGCCCAATCGATTTATTTCCCAGACACCGGTTACATATCAAAAATACATTTTAACCATCCTCCATTACATCGTACCAAAAAACACAAAGTCAAGTCATAGACAACCAAAAATCTACAGTCTACAGAGAACATATCCACAGAGTAAATAATAGAAAAACACAGACTAAAAATAAAACCAGTCATGAAATACATCATAATATTTTATCCTATTCCCACATATATATACTTAAGTGTGCCGAAATATACTTTGGATTACTTCCTATCGAAATAAGGAAACTAGCTTACTAGTTAAAAACTTAAATCGTTAATTTGTTGATTAAGTATATAAAAAGTATGTTTCAGTTAATTATTTAATGAGAAAATACATATTTTAGAAGTACTTAGTTAGTTATTGTTATAAACAAAGCAAAATAATTAGATAAGTGAAAAAAATAAATGTATGAAGGTGTCACATTTTTGTTTTTAATTGATGTTACTACTTGCCCCAATAGATGTTACAACTAACCCCAAGCACGGGGTACGTTGTAACACTTCCCTTTTTTAAATAAAACAGTAATTGCGGAAGAGTTACCTGGATTTTTGATATTTTTTCGATTTAACATAATAGAAGAATAGTTAAAGTTTCAATCAAAGTTTAGTTAATGATAAGCTAGCCAAGATATCGCGAGATATAAAAGTATTTTTGAAAATTGTTACAACTAGCCCCTCGCTCCCCTACTATAGGTTCGTAAAACTTATTGAATTATATCATCTTATCTTGTCCTTGTTAATACACATTACGATTAATAAAATACAACAAAACTGAATCACGAACTATTCTTCTAACAGAAGTAGACAGTTTTTTATGTCTTACAAACTCTCTTATGTTATGTGCTCCTATTTTGTTCTTACTTCCAGAAGCTAATCTTCGCAACATTGCTTCAAACAACTTTATGATTTAAATTTTAAACATATTACACATTGTTGAAGAGTCAAGAGACGAAAGTCAAAGTTGTATTCAAATAAACCTATTTAACTGACTTTTGTAAGATTCATATATCAATTCTTGACAAATTTCTTTGACAAAGAATACAGTGTATCTGCCATCTAGATATAAGCGAGAACTTGCTATGTTAATAGCATATAATATTAACCAGTCTGGTACATGTTCGGTATCAGACCATCAATCTACTATAATTTTATGTAGTAGTTATTATATACATCAACCTAGGTTAAGTGTTGACAGACAATCTAGCCCTAAGCTAGATTTAAACTAGTATATAAGACAACAGCTAAGCAGTCTTTTTCCATTGTGCATCAAAATATTCAAGGCTTGGCTAGCAAACTGTTAGAAATAGAATTGTTTCTGAATGATAACAATATTAAAATATTTTGTGTAACAGAACATTGGCTTAAACAATGTCAGTCGTTAGTAAATATTGAAAATTACAAAGTAAAAAGTATATACTTTAGGACACAGGCTATTCACGGAGGTTCTGTTATTTTTGTACATGATAGTGTAAAATGTAAAGAACGAACTGACATTGTTAGTCTTTCTGTAGAACGGACCATTGAACTGTCCTGTGTTGAGCTGGAGCGTTATATTATTGTTTGCGTTTATAGACCCCCTTCCAGTGACTATAATATGTTTGAGACAGTCATGGAAGAAATATTAAAGCGTCTAAGCAGGAGTAAAAAAAAAGTTATAGTATGTGGTGATTTTAATATTGATTTACTTTTACAAACACAAACGGCTACACGAATTGTTAATTTATTTCAGTCATTTAATCTATATAAACTTTTTAACGAACCCACACGAATTACACCTACTTCTGCAACCTGTATTGATAATATATACTGTGACTGCAACTGTTTAGAGAAAAATATTCTCAATACATTGACTTCGGATCACTGTGGCCAGAAAGTAGTTTTTGAATGGGATTGCATACCTACATTTAAAAGAATTAATGTTAGGCCTATTACTAAAAAAGGCATTAATAAATTTAGGAATAATATTAACAAAAACCTGCCCGTACTAAATGATCAATCCTTTCCTAATAATCCTTGTGAAATGTTTAAAAATCTTTTTAATTTAGTACATAATGAATTTGAAAAAATATTTAAAGTTAAATCTTTAAATATTACCAAGGATTTACCATTTAGTAAATGGGCGACAGCTAGTATACATAGGTGTAGGAACATTCTTTATGAGTTATACGGTATGAAGCAATATAATAAAGACCCATCTTTTCTTAGTTATGTTAGAAATTACTCAAAAATTTTTAAAAAAGTTTGTTTTACTGCAAAGCGTTTGTATATCAAAGATAAAATACGCGACTCTGGTAATAAAGTTAAAACAGTTTGGTCTATTATAAATGGTGAAATGGGTAAAAGCAAATCAAGTAACACCATAAAACTTGTAAATAATGACAGGGTTATTGACAAAAGTGCTGATGTTGCGCTTGCTTTTGAAGAATTCTTCAGTAGTGTCCCTGCTACTATTACTAATAGTTTAAATTCGTCTTCAGCACTTGCAGAAACCTTTTTGAGGGACCATGTTGCGGGGTGCAGTACATTATTTGAATTGCGACACGTAACTGCTAATGATATTGTTACTGCCTTTAAGACGCTTAATCTAAAAAATACTTGTGATCTTTGGGGAATGTCCGTAAATTTAGTTAATAATATAATAGAAAATATAGCGATAAATTTAGCTTTTATATTTAATAAATGTTGTGACTATGGTACATTTCCTAATTTACTAAAGCTTAGTAAAGTTATACCTCTATTTAAGAAGGGCGATCAAGAAGACTGTAACAATTATAGACCTATCTCTATTTAACCAACATTAAGTAAGGTATTCGAGAAGTTAATATTAAACCAATTGACTAGTCATTTTGCATCTAATGATTTACTTCACACCAAACAATTTGGTTTCACAAAGGGGCGCTCAACCACAGATGCTGGAGTTGCACTTCTAACACATATATATAAAGCATGGGAAAACTCAAAAAATGCTCTGGGGATATTTTGTGACCTCTCCAACGCATTTGACTGCGTTGAACATTGTACTTTATTGCGTAAACTTAATCACTATGGAATTAAAGGAAAAGCCCAGAACCTCATAGCGTCATACCTGCATGATAGGATACAGACTGTAGTTGTTGATGGAGAACGTTCTAGCGGTGCTTCAATTAACATTGGTGTTCCACAGGGATCAATTTTAGGTCCCTTCTTGTTCTTGGTATATATCAATGATCTTCCCTATTATTTGCAGGATAGGTGTGAAATAGTTCTGTTTGCAGATGATACCTCATTAATTTTTAATGTGGATAGGCATGACCCAAATGTTGACGAAGTGAACAGTGCTCTTTTACACATATCTGAATGGTTTACTGCCAATAATTTATTATTAAATGCCAAAAAAACCACTTGTGTTGAATTTTTACTTCCTAACATAAAAAAGTTGAACAGAGATATTACCTTGAATGGGGAGGTATTGCATCCTACAGAGTCTACTGTATTTCTAGGGTTAACATTGGACGAGAAACTACAGTGGGGAGCCCATGTCAACACCGCTGCAGGTAAGCTCAGTTCAGCTGCATATGCAGTCCGAAAAATAAGGCATCTCACCGATGAAGATACGGCTAGATTGGTCTATTTCAGCTACTTTCATAGCATTATGTCCTATGGAATTCTACTGTGGGGCAGGGCTGCAGATATAGAAACTATATTTATCTTACAGAAAAGAGCCATTCGCTCTATATATAATTTACGTGCTCGGGACTCACTAAGAGATCTCTTTAAGAATACTGGTATACTTACTGTACCATCACAGTATATATTTAATAATATTTTGCATGTACACAAAAACGCCGACTTACACACAAGAGTAGGAGATAGACACTGTTATGGCACAAGGAACAGAAATAGAATTGAAATGCCATTTTTCCGATTAGCTAAAGTTAAAAATTCATTTATGGGTCAAGGTATACGCTTTTACAATAGAATTCCTCATAATATTAAAGAGTTTAGTAGTTCTAAATTTAAAACTTATATAAAAAATGTACTAGTTCAGAGAGCGTACTACAGTATTCAGGAATATATGGACGATAAAAACCCATGGAGGGTTGTCGCGTAAAAACCACAGGACAGTTCTTTGGCATATTATGATATATTATGTATTTAGATATAAGTTACATATTATTATGTAATATCGACATGATTAATTTAAAAGAGCAACTATGGAGTTTCTTGCCGGTTCTTCTCTATAGATACTGCTTTCCGAATCGGTGGTAAATGTTAAAAATAATTATGTAATGACGATTCGAAAGTGCTACTAAATAGTAGTCTAATTGAATAAATGAATGTTTGAGTTTGAGTTTTTTGAGTTCAATGTAATGGCTTAAATTTTATATGAAAATTAATATAATGCCAATAAAACTTATTGAATAATTATTTCAAGATAGCTTTTAATTAGAATGTATGTAAAGTAGTCGAATTGCCGCTATGGTAATCGATTTTGATTATTAGGACGAAGGATGTGTATTTGATAACACTAGAAAAATAATGATGTTGAACCTACGTTATGTCGAAAACATTATTTTTCTAAATTACCGATTTTGTATACTACAAGCGGTGCTCGTTTAGAATTACATAAATAAATGTACACAAATACGTACTCAATGGTGAAGTAAGGACGATTATTAAATGACTCTATCTTTTAGCACAGTACTAAGATCCTGAAAGTTAAACTGTGATTTAACTTCATGTATTAAAATAATTTAAAATTGAATGTATTTGGATTTGAATTTATTTTCAACATTACATTACAATTTACAGCTATAATCCCATTTGTGTAGAAACTGCGTTAGAAACGAATGTAATCTAGTTGTTGTATAATTTAACACTAAAGTGCTTTTGGAAGAAGCCAAGTCAACTGAATAAATATTTAACTGTAGTTGAAAATACGACGAATTAAATTCAAATCTAGTGTGAAATTTCGTAGAACTTTATTTCGAAAGATATACACGTTAAACAAGGATTTTTGGAGAGCTACGATCGCACATACACAGATAAGAATATAAAATAGAGAATTTGAAACCTTAAGTTGTATTTAGACCCGTCGTTTGCGGATTAAAATGGCAAATGTGGTTTAATATACTGGAGAAAATCTCATACTACTTAGTAATCAAGAGTGAGTCAATATTTCAATTAGACGGAATGTCCTTCATTATAAAATGAAATAACGGAGTCAAAAGAGCACGAACACTCGCCGGTAATAAAAACTAAACAATTTTCTCGATCTCATTTTCACGTCTAAAATTTCATTTGTAGGAATCGTAAGAAAGCCAGGCTTATGATTTATGCCGATTTCTTTAGACTGTAATCCAATTATCGCGCTGTGCCAGAAAAATTCGCACCCGAAGTCCGCAGACAAACTTTGTATTAATTTCAAAATTAATTGCAGACGACATTATTATTCCTTCATTAATTATTTCATGGTAAGCTTTGATGTCAAAGGATTTGTGAGAAATTCGGTTCGGTTCTTGATATGATTTTATAATTTTTTAAGCGAATTTATTTTGATGATTTCAACTAGATTTGAGGTATGACAAAAAATATTAAAGGGAATTTGAAATTTTATTAATTATTTCGCTAATTGCGATTCAATAATAATAAGTTCAGAGCCGTTTGTTTCAAAGTAATGACGAAACCTTATTATGAATTCATAGTTTTCGTTGAATTTCCAAAGTCTAGCCTTCAAGTTTACAACAAAATAATTAAAGTAAATTTAAGAGATTTGGACGCTTATTAGTATTTAATGAATTTTTATAAATCAAAGCAACTTATTTTCCCCGACTATACTGAGAATGAGGGTAATAAAAATGTATGTTAAAAATTGTAACTAACCATAAAACTACTAATAGGGTATATAAGTTTGACAAACGAAGTACATTCCGCTGAAATACCTTTAACAAATGACGAGCAACAGGCGACCATTTCATTGTGACGTGGTCGTCAAAATGGCGGATAAAACCTTGTCATAGAGTTACTTATTTATAGACTTTATTCGAATCAAAGATTAAAGCATAAAATAAATAAAAAAGAGAACTGGTCGTTTCCGATTACATTCATAATTATTTATGTATAAAGTATAAAATATTATAATGATCAGCAGAGGTTTCTGATGTTTCATAAATAATACAGTAATTATACTTTTTAAATCATTAATTTATTCTTTTCAAAATTAAAATACATTCTTCCGATGATTTTCGCAAAATGAATTCGTTAATATAATATTTTCAGCTCGAACAAAATGCAAGCGTATTTAATAAGAAATTTGTTTAATATCAAAAGTTGAATAATGACGATTTAAAATGTTTTCCATATAATAGAAAGAAGAGCGTATGTGCCGAGTAAACGTGTCAGAAGTGAAACTTCTTTGGCAAGATTCAAAGATACCAAAATCGTTGCCTACGTACTCCATGACGTGACGGTATTGCTATGACGTGTCATAGCAATACTGTCACCTAGAAATTTTACTCTCAACGCGCCTAAAGAAATTTCACTTCAGAAACATTCAAAAATTCTCATATTATGTTATAACTCATTTGATTTGTAATTTAAAATTCACGCTTGAAACTAATCGTAACAGTTAATTATTTTAAGCGCCTCTTACACTATCCTTACTAACTCCTTGCACCTATCCCTCAACGACTTTATAAAACACAAAACAACATACACTTTTCGTAACAGCCACAAACAAATTCACAACACGAATCGGGGCGGATGCAAAACAAAACACAGTATGTATGCTAATGTATTTACTAGTTACAAGGATATTAATATTTCTGTTACAAAAACCTATTCTATCGCCGAATATGTACATATTTTCCACCTTGCAGCGTTTTTTAGTCTAGGAGCTGCATATAATTAATCTCTGAAGTCTCGTCCTCGAAAAAAAGCTAAAAACTCTTTTTATGTGACAATTAAAAATAAATAAGAAATAAAAAAGGGAATAGACTACAGGCCCATGTTGAAAAAATTATGGGTCATTTGACCCAGCAGGTGACCTATCTAGAATGATATAAGAGCATAAAATAATAAGATTCAGCACTATGACGTCACTTGTAAGCTGTCCACCTGAGTGCAGATGAGAATTCGAAAGTTGAGGTAGAGATTTTCTCCCCTTGTCTCCATGATTTTTGTACGGCGTTGCGGAATAATTGATTAAAAGTAGTATAGAAATAGTATGACACAGATGCCGTACAAAATCAAATGACCAAATTTACCCCGGCAACTGTCGAAAAATAAAAATAAATTCCGACTTTGTGGACCACCATTTTTGTACGGCATCTGTGTCATACTATTTCTATACTGCTTTTAAGCCATTATTTCGCAACGCCGTACAAAAATCATGGAGACAAGGAGAGAAAATCTCTACCTCAACTTTCGAATTCTCATCTGCACTCAGGTGGACAGCTTACAAGTGACGTCATAGTGCTGAATCTTATTATTTTATGCTCTTATATCATTCTAGATAGGTCACCTGCTGGGTCAAATGACCCATAATTTTTTCAACATGGGCCTGTAGTCTAGAATATGTAAATTACAGTAGTAAGTCTCGATGATTAACCAAGAACATTATATTTTTCCACAAACATATATTCTGTGTTTTCAGTACTAGCATAGTATTATACTGTCTGTGGTTTTGAGCTTTACAATTGTTAATCTTGATACTTGTTTGTGATGCTACGAAATTTTGATTTATCAATTTAGTTTAATTTTTATTACGACACATAATTTTGTAGCCAACTTCTGAATTATATTTTGAACTTCATTGCGAAACAAACAAAGCACTAAAAACAAATATAAATGGCAAAAACTTCAGCAGCTCCCGGTCCACACCCCCGGGGCAAGGTGTATTGCTGTTGAGATATTTGACACGCGCTGTGTTTTATCGTCTTTCATTCTGTTGTATTAATAGTTTTCAGAGCATGTGTTCGATTGCTTCAACTATGTTACTCGTATGATAGAAAATATCGCATTGATATGTTTTGTGTTTTATTTGTTTAGGAAAAGTAGGTAAGTAGGTTTCAGAACGTAGACAATTGAATTTTCGGTCATTAAATATGTATCGTCTGTTACAAATTTAAATTTCTAATGTTATTTAAGTACAACTTTTTTATTTTACTTAGATGTCGTCAATAGTTATATTATTCATGTTTTTCAATTTAATCTACTTTACACAATTAATCCTTAACAAAAATCAAATGAGACTTTTTACAAAAGCACCATTTTATATAGTAAGCTTAACTTTATCAAATAAAATTTGTAAACGAACACTTTCAACCATTTTGCGTAAACTTTACTATCAAAACGTTCCATAGAATTTTCAATGGTAACGTTAAGAATACATCGGAAAGCCGGTATATATCGCAATAAAGCTTATCAGCCATCGCTGTTTACAACTGCAGTTCGTGATCGCTTCGCCACGCCCGCGATGCTATCGCTTCGCCACGCACTATCAACTATCAGCTTAACATTTATAGGCTGCGTTTTACAATCGTTTAAAAGACATGCTAGGGAAAATATTGTTGGTTCTAAACTGTTAAGGTAAAAAGTTAATACAGAATGAATAAAAAAATAAACTCAACAGCTCTACAAACAAGATTTATATTTGACTTTGAAAAAAATCCCAAAAAACAAATTGTAACCTGTTTTGTAAAATAAAACCAATTGAAATTCCCCCTTTTTCTGTGAATGACGCCTGGTTTAATTAGGAACGAATAAAGCTTGCTCAAAATCGGACTGAAAATTCGAAATCGAATTTAAAATGAGTAATATCGCAGGGCAGTAGCCAGTCACACCGAGAAGTTAATAAAAGTAAAACACGCTGTTTGTAAGAAGTTTATGAAATTTATTAATTAAGAAGCAAGTTGGGAAACGGGAGCGGAAAGCACAAACCAAACACGGCGCTTAATATCGCCAGCGAGGCAAATAGAATTCCGCGCGACGTTTTTATAGGAAGCTCTCTATTTGTTTTTAATCAAAATTAAACACACTTTAACTTCTTATAAAAAGATTAACTCGAGATGGGACGTGAATAATTTAGTCTGAAAATAGAAAAAAAAAGTTCTAATTTTATATTAAGGGAGCAAATGAGATTTTGTGACGTTAAGCGGCAGTGCTTCCGGGAATTTTAATGTTACTGTCAATAGTGTGTAGCAGCGCACTTGATAGACGTCCCGTACTAATAATTCGTAGTAAAAAAGCCTTATTTTTAATTTAAGCTTTTATTATTCCCCCAGAGATTTAATGTACTTTCATTTTTTCATAAAGAGAATGTCTATGGTATAGTTTTCTTTTTGATGCTTATTTTAATGGTGTGGAGCCGATTACGAAGAAAATTTAGTAATCACATAAAAATAAACTCATAAGTGTATATAAATTATTATACCGCAGCAAAGATTACTATCTAATAATTTTAAAGGCCTTTTCTTGTCAATTTCTTTAACTATAATGTTACTAAGAACATAAATATCAAAAATCTTCGTTTTAACAAATAAAAAAATATTAAGCAACAACTGCGCCTTAACAGGGTGACGATAATTAACACGAGCAAAAAGAAATTAAGACGAGATTCCCGACTACGCTCTACACTGTACACTGTAGTGTACGGGCACCATTCCCTTGTCTCAATGTCACTGCATTCTTATTTACTTGTTTCCACTTAACACTAGCTGACATTGAGTTTTTTACAAGTGTTTTAAAGGTATTCTCTTTCAGCAGGCAGCGTTTGTTTTGTTATTTCGCTCTTATAGTGACAGTTGTAATTAGGCGGTCTAAAATCTAAATTGCTAAATCTAAGGTAGTTACGTTTAGGTCAACTAAAAGATTACTTTATATATAATATCGATCTAGCAACTATCCGCTTATTAATATAGGTACAGCAAGACTGAGTTTGATAATTATTATAAATAGGTTTATTTCTTCTTTAGGAGCCTTTGTCCGAATCCAGAGTTCCAGATCCTTATCAGACCCTCGTCGTTATTTCCTGGAAAATTTGAAAATACACATACATCATTCCGTCAAAACTTACATTCAAAATTCAAATGATTAAATGTATAGAAAACATAGTCAACAGCCTACATTTTCCACACACCATCGTACTAATGTGTTCAAATGAGTCGTTTAGGACTTAGATCATAATGTCTACTTCCTAAACTACGTCTATTAACAGATGCACTTGGCCTTCTACCAAGAACAAGCATATTATATACTTACATTCATTTACATTTACTTCATCTATACTATCTATACTAATATTATAAAGCTGAAGAGTTTGTTTGTTTATTTGAACGCGCTAATCTCGGCAACTACTGGTCCGATTTGAAAAATTATTTCGGTGTTAGATAGCCCATTTATCGAGGAAGGTTATAGTGTAAGAAATTACACGCGTGGCCGGGTTAAATATTAGTTTGAATGTAATAAGAATGTACTGCGATTCTACACAGCTACCTAATTGATGTAGGTAGTTGATAACAAAACGCAGCAAGTCAACGACTATTAGCAAAGTGAGGGTAGTTGGGTCAAACGTCGTATAAACAACGTCCAAGCCCCTAGGCACGATTCGTACGAATGCGCCACGAGACAAAGGAAAGCGGCTTTTTATAGTATTCGACAGCTAAGCATGTTCAGACTTGAAATAATGACAACTATATTGACAACTATTCATCCACAAAAATATTAAATCAAAAGTTACGTCTAACAATAGGTTATAATATATCATCACGCTAAGACCAATAAGAGTGGAGTACTGTGCATAAAACCGCGGAACACAGCTAGTCTACACTAATATTATAAAGAGGAAAACTTTGTTTGTTTGTTTGATTGTAATGAATAGGCTCATAAACTACTGGACCGATTTTAAAAATTCTTTCACCATTCGAAAGCTACATTATCCACGCGTAATATAGGCTATATATTATCACGCTAAGACCAACAGGAGCGGAGCCACGCGGGTGAAACCGCGCAGCACAGCTAGTATATTATATCACTTATCTTCTCCAGAATAATGTAATTATAATACCGAGTGTAATGAAATTAAGAGGCGGTGAAATTACATTTTCCAATGGTCTTAATCAAATGTAATGCGTAATAGCTTGTGTGATTTACAGCGTGCGGTATGTCTGAAATAGAATCTTAATAACGGATTTATCGTGTACTCTGATTTATGAAATTAGGAGTTTTAATTTAAATCTTTCGTAATTTTTTCACTAATTTATGCTTTAGGAAGATGACTTAAGATTTGATTGGAATTTAATTTAGAATGATTCTTTAAAAAAAACTATCAATTTATCAAATTATGAATAAAGTTACCAATTTTTGTAATTTATAATGCCCTCGGGAACTCTCCTTTTTTTAATCATCTTAAAAGTTAAAACTTGTATCGTGTATATTGCACAAACCAACAAAAAGACTGAAGAAAAATGCAAAAATTATCCATTGATTCTTATATCATTAGTTTTCTTAAATATACTGACCTTAATAAAGACGTAACAGATTCATTATAACGTTAGTGTCGTTGGGTTAGATAATGCTCTCAATACTCGAAGTCTGCCTTTGACGCTGTCATCTGTTCGAAACGTTCATTGGAAAATGAAATCTTTTCATTGACTATTCTTCATTAATTAAATAGATATCTAATTTATAAGTTTTTCAACCTTAGACGGTTTTGTTTTATCTAATATGAGGCCCGTGTCCTTGCAGTGGAAATAAATGGCTCATTATTAATGAACGTAATAGGCAAGGTTAATTATTTAATTTTGGATATATGTAACGTAAGAAACAGTTTTTTAAGTGAAAACTTCTTTAGCGGCGTCGAGCACTTTTTCTGTAATGGGTATAAAATCTTAAACTCGCGTCAGGACACGTGACCTGATCGAAAAAGCGTAAGACGGATGGAGAATTGGAGAGTAGACAGCTATCCCCTCTCTACTACGCGCGTTTTCACTTCTGCCGGCACTCCCGGAGTGCAACCCGTCTTTTTTTTTTAATAGAATAATTTCTGCACTGAATAATATAAAGGCATAAATCATGAGTGTAATTTCCCGTAAATCGGTAATTTTCGTACTCAAGGCTTCCGTGAATTCCGTTGACTTTACAAATATATAATAGGAAATAGTGGTGTAACTAACTCGAGGCGGCTCAAAGGGAGTCGGTTTATATGCCTTGATTATGACGCTCCTCAAAGCCAACTGAAAGGTACGGCTCTTTGAATGAAATTCCTGCTTTAAAATGATTTGATTTACAGTGCTGTCATAAATGTTTGGCCTGTAATATTTTATTAATTAATTTTTTGAGATGGATTTGAGTCAATCAAGAAATGTAACGAATAACTTAATGCAGAGAGCTTTAGAGAAAAATGAACTGGTGAAATAATTTTTTTTTTTTTAATCAACTGATAACTAAAAATGTTTAGTCTATGTCTATTACAAATAACATGCAAAAAATCAAAATTCTTGAAATTCAAATTCATCATTTTCCATCACGTTTAACAAATCAGCCCTACCCTTATTTAGTTAGTTTATACACTGCTCATAGATGTATCTCTAAATAAACATCACTTACACAAACCCGAAGCTGTACCACGAATCCCGTAGAAGCTATTAAAAACTTTCAGTTGATTTAACGTATCAGTATACAAATAAACATCCCACCGAGATTAGCACCTAGGGCGTTAGTCTAGTGGGGGGAGTAGGAAGGGGGGGG
>CAJQZM010033319.1:0-16712 GCA_907164665.1 Colias nastes
GTCGGCGCCATCTTGGATTTTAGTTTTGACCTCATATTAGTTAATAGCTACCCCAAAAACCATGAAAATGACACCCATCACGAAAAAAAGTCAAATTTTCATCAGCGCCATCTTGGATTTTAGTTTTGACCTCATATTCGTTAATAGCTACCCCAAAAACCATGAAAATGACACCCATGACGAAAATATGTCAAATTTTTCGTCAGCGCCATCTTGGATTTTAGTTTTGACCTCATATTGGTTAATAGCTACCCCAAAAACCATGAAAATGACACCCATGACGAAAAGATGTAAAATTTTCGTCGGCGCCATCTTGGATTTCAGTTTTGACCTCATATTCGTTAATAGCTACCCCAAAAACCATGAAAATGACACCCATGACGAAAAGATGTAAAATTTTTGTCGGCGCCATTTTGGATTTAAGTTTTGTCAAATTGCTTTACCCCACCAATCCGTTCAACAACCCATAAAAAAGAGGATCTCAGTCAACGTAATTTTTAAAACATAATTTTAAATTAGGTACAAATAATTTGAATATGAAACTTATACAGTTTACTCTTATTAAGTATCAAATATTTCAAATCACGAAAACGACAGTGCACGCACAATAATCTTTTTCTTATTCGTTTTTATTTTTGGGACGAGGAGCGATACACCCGTCCTTCCAAGAGCGCTTCTGAGCGCGGTCTGACGACCCGCGAGAGCAAAATGTATGAAGAAATCGACAAGTATTTTTAATTTAGCTAATAATTGAAATAAAATTTTGATTTAGATACAAAAAAATTATCATAATCTATAAAGGACTATATATCCCTCAATAATGTATAGGTAAGAAGATAGATTAGGCTTTTAATTTTCTTAAAATGGTACCGTTTTAGACCCCATTTTTTTGCATTTTATGCGATTATTGTGCTGGGAAAATCGTATTTCAGCGACAATTTTGTATGACGTCGTACAATTTTTATAAGATGAACGTAGAGCTGAATATATTATCTTTAAATTAAGATATTACTATGTTCTCACGTGTAATTGCTTTAAGTTAAAATGGTACCGAAAAACAGCGTGTTTTTGTAAAAATACGTAATAGCACCCTTAATTAGCGCGACGGTATGCAAACTTTACGTCGATGGAGCTAAGCGTATCATAGAATTAGAAAAAATCTTCAAATTACATTCAGTTTTTATCCTACAATGCCTTTCAAGTTTTGTTTCTAAGTTTCTATAACAGGCAATTGTAAATGAAAAAGATCAACTAATTTAGACTAAACGATGATGTCGAACATGGATACGCCTGAAGGAAAAGTTCCAGATTTCTTCTCCAGCCCGTTTTTTGATGACTCATCACGTATGACAATCTGAAACAAAACATAACAATCTTCATCAAATCGATTAACCTATTAACCATGAGAACAATTTAAACACGATCCGCATGGAATTGTGTCAAGAGCTGTTTAACTCCGTAATCTCTTATCTGCATTCCCCAAGAGCTAATTGTATAGCGTGCATCCCGAACTCTTTACCAGACCGCGAGTAATTATAAGAAACAATGATTAATTATTTAGCTGGCTCGCTGTTTGCTCGGTATGAGGAAGTGCTGATATAAGTTCGCATTTTTCTTTGTACAGCCCCCGTACTATGATGTCTTGAACCAGTATTATTTCCAGTGTGAAAAAATGATAGCGTTATATAGTTTGTCTAGCGCCATCACTTTCCCACTCTGGAAATAATACTGCTATAAGACATTATGGTAGCCCAGTACGTGAACCTATTTGATGCACCACTTTTGACTCCGCATCCACTCGTAATGAAGATAGATATACTTACCGTGACGTTGCATAGTAGGTTTTTATTGTTTGTTGTAGTTCTGTTTCTGTTTTAGATTGATCGTGATTTATTATTGGTGCATTTTATTTTGCATTCAATATCACTATGAAAAATATATCTTAAGTATTATTATGTGATGTGCACGGTCAGGTATTATGTGATGTTTTGTAATACCTCTGAAATAATTTGTATAAAACATCGTATTATTCATGTATGTAAATTTCATACAGTATCGAATGTTTGGCATATGTTTGGCTACTGAATAATATATTGTAAACCGGTGATAAAGATTTACACGCAATCCCTTGTGGCTATTTACAGCCAACCTAACCGATAAATATTGGACAGGAATAAAAGTTTTCGTTGGGCGATTTACATAAAATTTGATATAGTACTATTAATTTTTACAAATAGCCTGTAAGGTAGCCGAAGTTCGTACCCTTTCGCGATAACCGCGGCGAATGGACGTTTTTATGACTATCATAAATTCCTTTGGTCTGAAACTGCACGATTTAGGCTCTCCGTACAATGCTTCATAGTTATAAGTGTTTGACAAACTTGTTTTATCTCACCCGTAAAGTATACGCATAGACCCTTGTGATTACTCATAAAGCTTTACTAGGTAATAGGTATAGAATTTATTTGCTTTGTTAACACACAGTTTAGGATATTGTCAGATACTTTAAATTAGTTTATTGGGTGATCTAGTCTATTACGTAGAAGAACTAGAAATCTACATCTATAAAGTTAACGAGTCATAGATTCAATTTAAAAAGAAATGGATACAAAAGCAACAAAAATAACAGTCTCACAAATTCACAAGAGAAACGTTAATCAAAACGATACGAAAATAACGCTGGTTGAAATGAAGATGAATGAAATATCAAGCGAAAGAATAATAACGCGATCGATCTAATAAGCTCTTGCGAAGTAAAATTGTAATTTACACAAAATTGGCTGTTACTTATGAAGTAATCACCTCAACAAATAGGGAAGCTCATGTAAGTAAAATAGAATATTGCGACGCGTTCAATCCGGACGCAGTATAAACAAAATGTTCGAAAATAAATAAATTTAACACGTTGTACGCAACATGCGAAGCTCCAGTTAACTACCCATGAATAATAACTATAGCTGTGCTTCGGGGAATCTATAACGTGGTTTAAATTAACTGTTGCGCAAATTAGTCGTGCGGATTGTAAAATCACTTTGATGTCATTGTAACATTCATATTAGCGATTCGTTGTTTAAGTTTCTTGTGAAAAAGGACGATAAATAACCAATTATGAAAGACCTTCATTGTTTGATAGCGCGTACGCTGCAAACAATAAACTATAGAACTACTTTTCAAGCTTTAGCTGAAACAAAGCTCATTATTTGTAATTTTGATTTATTGCAGAAATACATCAAAACATATACTAATAGTACACGATACGATAGGTGATCTTTGAAACTTCTTAATTCATACAGACAACTAAGACAACTAATCTAAAGTATGAGGTACATAAGCCAATGTTATTATTAACTTTAAGATTCATATAGACCCTAGGAATAAATAATCTACCTAGAAATTAGAAAAAATTTGAACATGAATATAAAAGGTACCCTACATTACCCATCTAGTACAAATGAATCGCAAATTTTTAGATTATATTTAAAATGTTAATATGGACCAGATTTGTAAGCTTCATATTCTGAGGAAGTATTAAGCTGTTAACGATTAATATGCTCAAAATGTTTGTGACAGTTTGTTTCCTGACTATTAGCAATCATATTTCTTGTTGATTAAATCATTAATCAAAGTTAAAATGAGGAAAAAATGAGAAGGGAAATTAATTTATTGTGAACATTCATGTGTTAGAGACATCAAATAACATTAAAAAATATATTTATAACTATTTTTAGATATTTATATATTTTGAGGGAATTCTTAAAGTTTTAAAGTTGTTCAAAATGAATATATTTTGTTTCAACAGTAGTTCCTTATCCATTAAATGCGTTCCAAGAGAAAATCCAATAAATCATTAACTGGAATGAGAATAATGCTATCAAAGAACTAAATTTGACGATGGAGTTTCTAAAACAACGGATACAGTTTTATAGTTTTGCTTCGGTATAAGTGAAGAGAAAATCGGGATTACAGTTTTTTATTCTTCAATATGTGTTCCATTTTGTCTGTCCCAAAAATTTGAAATTTAGTTCTGGCTACTGATTTGTAGATATCCTCATATTATAGAGATGGCGTAAACATTTAAGCTTCTTCGTTCCACAATGGTTCCACAGTTATGTACACAGTTGCATTCATATTTTTTATACTAATAATACGATACTCTTTGGGCTTTGTGTGAACAATTGTGTACAAATGTGACCTATTTATTACGATAGTTGATCTTAAAACCACTGATTTTTATGATTTATCCTACATATTCTATTATAAGACACAAAAACTTTATAATGATTCCGAATTGCTAAAAATATATTTCTTTTTAGATATTTTGCCAAAACTATAATAAATTTTTATTTGTCATCCAAATAATTGAGTTTATTTTATACGAACTCATTACTAACCCAATTTCGATATCATTGAATTTACGATTCAACGATATGTTCAAGAGTTTGATTCCGCCAATTAATAAATTATGGGAAATAAAACAAAACTTTTTAACGATCACTTAAAAATATCTTGTACATAACTATTACTTTTACCATACATTAATCTATTAATAAAAGAAATAGTTAACAGAGTTGAATCTTTACGTAATTTTTGGGAACTCCAGTGATTATATAAAATGTACGATAGTTTTTATTAAGTATTTGCACATTGAAATGGAAAGCTGCTTGTAAACAAACATTGCTTTTCACAGTTTACGATTATCTTCATTTACAAATTTTATGAAAGCAAACACACGCATTGCGACTTATAAATCACTCTATACTTTATAGCGTGTATTTATACCGCTATATCGTAACATTCACACAAATACGATCCAATATTCACTATATAATGAAATTATGAAGGTTCGGAATATTGTGTTAGCTAAAATACAAGTTTCACATATAGTTCTTTTATTTAGCGTTCAAGTATCCATGAGTTTGATAACAACTTCTAGAGATGTCAAACAATCACTTACACCAAACGATAATTTAAGAGGTATTTCATTGTACCCCATAACCCATTTCGGATCGTAAAACCTAGGGCACACTGGCACAGATTACGTCATCCAAGTTTTACGATTGCGTTAAGAGTATACTTTTTTGGACTTCTCTGTGTAAACAGTGATAAGTGTCCATCGTCTGTCCTACACATTATTTTGTAACGTGCAAATTGAGATAAGTGCTTTACGAATTTCATATTTTGTTGTTTTACAATCTAGTGAGTTATAAATTATGTAACAGAAGGAAGAAACAATAAGGTATTCTTTAATAGCCGCGATATGTTAGGAATATTAAACCTAATGTAGGTCGGTATTTAAGATTGTCGTAAAATTAATTTAGGACGATGTATTTTGAATGGGATTGCTATAAAACCGAACTACGGTTAGTGGCTATCACGTGTTCCCTAATATCGTAGATGAGGTAATAGTTAGATGTCACGTAAGGAATACATTCACATAAACCATACCTTTATACAGAGTGTCCCACTGTTGGTATACTAAGCTCAAAGGAGGTTATAGTTTTGCATACGCTGAGTACGTAAAAAATACTTATAAAATTCCAGACGCAGTTTTTTTTTCAAATAGGTGAATTCTTAAAACTCTATGTGTACACCCCTAACAAGCAACCCGCCCAACTTTCCTACCAGCACGTGACCTATCGTTTAAGATTATATTTTTTTCATAGACAAAATGCTCACATTAGCGAAGTGGTATATACCCGCGGCTGCGCGAAGCTAGAGAAGAAAACATGGATTTTCAGGAAAAATTTAGCAAACATTTTTTGATGTAATTTTGTTGTTTAAGTATTTTATACGTGATCAGTATAGGCTAAATTACAAGTCCCTTCGCGCTTAGTATACCAATAGTGGGACACCCTGTATTAGGGACATGTTTTAAATTGATTGTGTTGTATTTCTTTTGATGAAATAACACAATAAGACTTAATATTTATAGAGCATAGTCTTGCTTTAAATTAATATATATACCTACATAATATAATGTAGTAGACAAAACATTTTGTCGAAGCCTGATTTATCTCTGAAATAGATCCATTATTAATTATTTAAAACTAGAATTAAATGACGACAGCAATTAATTATATTGTATGTACACAGCTTCAATGTAAATATATCTATTTAGTATTTATATTATTATTCATTAGTCATCAACAACCGCGAATGTGCGTTTATAATAATGGCTAGTAATTTATAAAATTGATAATTATTGCGTTGCACGTATCACTTGAAATTATAGTTGATTCAAATAACTTTAACTAACGTTACGGTTGCCTACTAATTCCAATAACTTTTTTTTGTAATGTAATCACAAATTATTGAATTTTTAATATCTGTCGGAGAATATTTTTATTTTTTAAACATATAAAGAGGCTCTATGTATTACTCTTTATTCAATTTTTAATACTTTCCTTTAAATTGTAATATCACACACACAGTTGCTGTGTACTATAACTTTTTATAGCTGTGTGTGACTTATTAAAATCTTTTTTGAATAAACTTTCATGTTATTTTTTTTAAATATTACCATAGATTAAACAGCAACATTCCATTAATATTAAATAATTAGATTATAAACAAAAATCTAAACCGCCTTCAAATTGTCAGAACTGAAGAATATTTAAAGGGAATCAACCGGAAGATACTTTACTTTTAAATGAAAGAAGAATCATCAAATCGAAACTTTTAGAGGTAAAAAGCCCAAAAAAGAGAATCTCCTTTTCTGAAGTTGGTTGAAAATCAGTAATGAATTTGGTGTCATCTCGTGGTTATAAGCACCTATAAGAGCCTTTCCCGTCTTCTCACGCGAGGCTACCAATGTGGGTAGTAAGAGGTTCAACAATGATGTTGTCATCACTTGAGTTAGAACTGTCACTTATGAGTTATTGAGATGAACGTTTACGATCTTTTTTATTATGATTTCGTAACTTTTCCTTAAACAATTTAAGATTTATTATACACTCTTACTCATGTAGGCCGTCGGCCGAATAGATTTTGGCTTAATAATGTTTGCTTGCTTTTGATACGCATTATTTTCTTTACGTTATTTGATAAATGTATCAAGTATTGTATCGTCGTAAACATCGCTTATTCTTGGAGAAAAGAGTCGTTAACATTTTTCTGCTTGTCATATTTTACTTAAAAATGCAGCGTTAAAGTGAAAAAGTTGTTCGTACTGCAGGGATTTTCATTTAAATGTTATGTAGCGCACGTTATATATAATCATTCATAACGTGCAATCATTTTATAAATGTGTTAAATTGACGGATTTCATGTGAAAATATGCATGCTCTTATATTCAATAAACCGATAGCGATATACTATCACGTCAATTATCATTAAACCTTATGCATAATTAATTATTTTTATGACTTTGACTTGTGTTATAAGATGTTCTTAGTCTTAGTTAATGTTATCTAAATATGTATATCAAAGACTGAAATATAAGCATCTCACTCTCTATTATAATTGACGCTTCGTGTTGTTATATCATTTTCCCATAAACATATTATATTATGTACTTATAGAGACGAGTCAATGGATAATGCAAAATATGATAACATTTTTTAATGTAGAATATATCTTTACCGTCTTTGCAGAGAGAGTACACTCAGAATTTATATATCAATCATACTTAGAAATTCAACCCGGATTGTCTAGTAACGTCACTTGTATAATATTCGCAAAAGTATAGTAGTGATGCAGACAGATTGAGTAACTAAATAAATGGCAGACAATATTCACTCAACGCTTCAGCCATTTACAACATTTTTAATAAAGCTTCATTATGCTGTACAAAAGTCGCAACATTAATACAAAATGTAATTATGTTCATACGTTAATCATGTAACATTTTAACGTTGAAAGTACGTTAATTTTCATGACTAAAGCAAATGATTTAAGCGCTCCCAGTAAACCATTTTTCAACGAGTTCTTTATTTCCCCGAGTATTGTTATTTATGGCAGTCGGAAAATTGTTGCTCAAATGAAAATATTACATCACCCCTTTTTAATTTGCACCCTTTAACAATTAATTACGTGTAATAGTCTGCTGTTATGGTCCAGAATATCAATTGAAACTTGTTTTCACATAGGGTAAATAATAAAGGTTTTCGGTCGATTTTTTCTTGAGTATCTATATTTAAAGTCATTTTTACATTACAAATGCTTTCAAATACTACATCTTATAATTACAATAAATGAAATAAAACAAAATTAAAGTCGTGTAGATATGTAATCACGTAAAATATATTTTAAACGATTTTTTGAAGTACATAATTCAAATAAGGTAGCGGTGACAACTTCTTGAACGAAGTTCGATACAAGTATCGGTCGTTAAACATGTGTTAATGTGTTATCTATATAAAGTTCGGAATATATTTTGGTCCGCTCTTGTGTAATCGGTTTACAAAGTTTTTTCCAATAAAACGGGTAGAGTTTCGTAAAGATAGGGTAATATAGCCCCCTATATATTATGTTATTCCATGGATAATATAATACATTACTGTAACACATATTTATGTGAAATCTTGGGACAACTCACATTTATTTAGAATCTATATCTTTGTTATTTCAAATATGGAGGCGTACCTTTTGCTGTATTGCAAAGAATAGCAAAAATCGAGCACGCATCGGACAAATAGCAAGTAAAGCCTTTTGTAGAAATATTATTTTGTATTCACGGGATCGCATTGTCAAAATATTCATATCCGTTCTCGGTGTCTAGACGGCTGCAGATACTGTCAAAAGCAGCTGTTGGTTGACATATTGAAATATAATTCATATTTGTTTCTATGTTTGCCAACAGTGTTCAAATATTTTCAGCATTTGGTAGTTGATATTTCATGCTTTGTTATGAATCATAACGCTATTTTCTATCACGTATGCATTGTTTGAATTGTTTGGGACTTGATGTTTTACCATTGTCACCCAATATTGTAACCACCAAAATAATGTATCAACAGCGAAAAAATACATTTGTAAATGGCCCACTAAATTTTGTTTCACCACTAACTATCTTATCGTTATAAACGCAACTTTTCAATAATGTATAGCTGTTCGGATGTTTGTTACTATTTCACACAAAATAAGCTGTTACAATCTGTATGAAAATTTGGTATACAGATAGATTATAGTCTGGATCAACATATATGCTACCTTTTATGCGGGTACCGTGCGAGTGAAGCCACGCGGGCATCTAGTACAGAATAAAATATTGAGTATAGTTCCTAAAATACTTCAGTGCCTATAAGTACTCTACTCATAACGAACGTACCACTTACGAGTTAGCATTTAAGAGGAGGCTCCCTTTCTCATTTCTGGCACTGAGAGACCGGTTACGGTACTAGACGCTAATACAGCCGTAATAAAGTTGAATATCGCGTGCGCTCTTTGATCGCGTTCGAGCTCGAAAAGTAAGTCTCAATTCTTATTTCGTTTATAACTAAAGTAATAATTGATCTAGAGAAAAAATATCTTGGTCTTCAATAGTAAACTCTATTTTCTTACTGTTAACATTTATTTTAGACATAAAGTCCAAGTAAATCTTAAAAAAAATGTAATAATCCTTAAAAAAGGCATCATTTTTGAATAAAAATTGAATCGAGCGAAAATGTTACAATTATGTTTCTGTCTTGTACATCGAAAGAAAAAGACCCAATAAATCATATACTAAATTTCCATTTTGATTGTATGTGTGACTGTTTCAGAATATTGATGCAAATTCACATAAAATTTAGGGAGCTTGCCCTTAATGTACGTTGGACTGGACCGAAGCGTAAAGCAACGAACATGAGTGCTCCTACTAGTTTAGGAGTATTTCCAATATTTTTCACGTTTTATTTTTATATATAGAAGTTGAGACCTAATTTATAGTACCTATAATAGTGGGAGAGTTTAAACGATGCAAAACTTTTCAATACTCTTAAAAGTTTGTCTGACTTTATAGATTGTAGTTTTTGATACAATTTTTATTACGTAACGATTAATGTTTGGTTAAACTTTTAAGTGCCAATTTGCTATTTGTATAGGAGACCTAAGAGGAGACCGTTTGAAAAAATGAAGCAGAAACACCAAAAATAATGCATTTTGTTAATGGGCATTATGTATTTTACTACTTTCACTATTTCGTTTGTTCTAGCATTTTTTATATTAATTAATTTTAATTTCAAAAAGGATATTGCATGCCGTTTCATTTAACAATTTAATTCGGATAACGAAAGTTTAATTAAGGCAATTAAAAAGCGTCACAATGGTGTCTTGTTCAAAATATGGGTCGGGCCGCTTCAGAGGTTATCTTCGTTTGGGAGTTCGTGGAGCGTGCTTATATTTTTTAGGGTCCTAGGACTACGAGTAGTTCTCTACACACTATATGAGCTCTTAGAGAAAGGGAATAAAGATCATTTTTATGTATCCGTTTTAGTTTCAGTTTTATCATCAAGCTTTTATATGCTGCTTCTTAAGCCACCAAGAAATCATACGTGAAATTAGAAGACGTTAAAGTTTTCTGTTCTTGTTATAAATAATTCATAGAAATATGACCAAATGGATTTAAGAAATAATATGAACCTTATATTTTATACTTAACTCATTGCCTCCGAATCGCTTAGATCAAAACGCTTTTGGACTTTAATAAAAGGATCATCAATCAAAAATAGAATACATTATACGGAACCAAAATGAAATGAGGAACAGTCGTAGCTGTTTATCTTTCAATTATGTCAACTGGCCCTTCTCATTATAAGTGAATGGTTTATTGTGTGACTATCATGAATCAGAATGCAACAAATATTGTTAACTATGTTTAATTTTTAAAGCGATGTGAAAGTACTGATGTGAAATGTATCTTTATATATGTGAGGGTATGAGGGTACCTCGTACTGTATTTAGAGCGAAAGATTGATGATCGTACTTTAGAATATAACTTCAAGGTATAGTATAAAAACATTGCATTGCACTTTAATGGACAGTATTTAAATTATGCGATTCGTTCAACAAGAAAACGATACAATCGACAACAATTTCATCCCCTTAACATTGACTTAATAGATACGCTTGATAAATTCGTTTATAAATACGCTTTTTAATATTACTTAACTTAATTTTAAGCACGGTTTTTAAGAAATTAAAATAAAAATCGAACTCAGACTATCTAGTATATCACATATAGAATACAAATCATTTAATGAAGTACCTATATTTTTAACAAAATCTTTTTAAGTTTTCTTATTTCAAGCAAGTTTCGTTCGACAACGCAAGACTATCAGAACAAAACTCGATACTTAGTATTCTTTGTTCAAGAGCTACAAAACAACTCATTATTTAGCGAGGTGAAACTACAACGCGTTTAAAACTAAGTTATTTAAGTCGTAACGAGAAAAATAAAGACGACTGCAATGAGAGAAAAAATTCACCCCCTTTATGTTTCTTGGTAACAGTAAAAGTAGGTCATTCTTCATAAGTCTTGTGATAATTAGTTATTTTTAATGGTTCCACATGTCATCCGGATATTTAAGTCAAAATCTGTTCCATTTTTTATTTTAATAAAAAAGTATGAACTTTGATGTTGCGCCTTATAACGATTATCTTTTGTAAATGAGAACGATTAACACATGTTAAAACGATATGAACGTATAATTTAATTTGTTAGTAAAGTGCTTTATCATATTTATGATCAGTTGCAAGAAACTTAAATGCGGAGTAAAAATACTGCAAAAATGATTTCATTCTTCAGCACATTAACATTTTAAATGCGCGAGGACACCGAGTTTATTTGAAAACTCTTCGCATTAATCTACAATTTAAGGCATCTACATTACATTGCGAAAAATCAACAAAAATGAATTATTTTAAGCGAAACTTTACCGTTTTTGTACATCGCTATGTACTGACCAATACTTGACCTCATTTTAATTGTTTGCGAAAGAAGTTTCAAGGTTAAACTATTTAAGTGACGTTCAGAGAATTGTTTTTAAGTTGAATTATTTTACTGAATATGGACTTGCATAAGTATCTATGTATCATACATAAGGATGAAGAACACATCTCAGATTGGCATGTTATTGAGTTTTTATTACATGAAAGTGGAATAATTTACGACAGTAAAACATTGTGAACAGTTTTATAATGTATAAAAATTGATCAAAATGAAATATTAGATATTTTAAATAGACTTTACTTTGAACAAAACTTTATTTTATATACTCTGGCCTGTGTCGACTTCTACTACCAGGAACTGTCATATATATTTTTATAATAACTTCGACTCAGACCATCGTTTAGTTAAAGCTATCTAGAAATTTCTCGAAATAAAGGATTAAAATTGCATGTTGATAAATATAACTTATATTTTCAGTTGCAGTGTTAATCTTAATAACATGTGATATTTTATATTGCATAAACCGAATGATGAATTCAAAACCACAATTTTATTGCGAACTATTGCATGCGTTAAAAATTTTCATCAATTCTGAAGATCCAAATTAAAACGGTTATTTATTCAGCGTGCATATTGGTGAAACTGACAGCATCAGTCTTTCATTAAATCAGTCTGTTCATTTATTAACGAGTGCCTAAGCGTGTTATCTTTTTAGATAACATAACCAAAACATTTTAAACATAATAATCAGTTCAAACCAATTTCGTTGAACATAATTAAGATTTCACAGAACGCTTATAGAAGCAGGTTAATAGTTTGCATCTTAACTGCTCCGTCTAGCTTAAATCTTAATAAAGGAAACACAATGCGTATTCTTGTTTATTCGTGCCTATTTTTCGGAGTCACGTCATTCTGTTTAAGTGATCCATTGACCTGGAGCGGATTGCTTGTAAAATGTAAACGTGTTTAGATTTCACAAAGCGTGGGTGTGAGCTTTTTCACATCTTTCCTATTCATGAGTCATAGTTTAGCGCTCGTTCGTCGGAATTAAATGACAGAACGTCACGTTAAGATTTTCAACTTGTTATATAGGTTTGACAAATATTGTGAAAAACAAATTCTATACTTGTTTTTTTTTATATTGACGGTAAGGTTAAATGTAGATATAATACCTTTAGGAGGTATTAAATAATTGGTATTTGGATTCGGGATACGGGTACGTTTTTGTTATCTATCGATGGTCGTAAGTTGTATTCAAATTAAAATTACAGACACGTTACTTGGGTAATCCTTATAAAATTTTGGGTACAGTTACTAAGTGATTAATATAAGACTTCAAATACAAAAGCTCACGAAAAGAACACATCTTTCATTGGTCCGTTCGTCACGTTCATTTTGTATTTCCACAACTAATTATTCCCAATAGATTTACCTTCCATTAGAGTGGAAAGCCCGTTGCAGAATTGTTTTAATTTCCCTCGCAATTTTACGACAATATAAACATTAACGCTTTGTTAGAACTTATTTCTATATTATAATGAGTAATGGCTAAGTATTTTTACGTTTTGTATAAAGTTAGTGAGCTCTATAATCTCAATTATGCTCAATGTGAAGGCATTGCTTTCACCATATTATAGTAAATTATAAAAACCTAATGCAGTCAACGTTTTGCAAAAGAAATATCAAGGAAATTCATAAACATAATTAGGTTAGTTTTATAACGGACGCGGAGCTTAACGTATGACCAAGACCTGCAAAATGTTGTAGGTACTGGTACTGTCAACAATAAATTGTAATAGTTTTCATTTCGTTATTAATAAAACGAATAAATTTGAAAAGTTCGGAAAGTTGCTCAGTCATAAAATATATGAAAAGTTAAAAGCTCAAAGTAACGTTTAACATTCTTAGCGAAAAGTGAATCGCTGTGACAAGGTGTAATACAATTTCTTTCAGGATTGTCATATCCAAGTTATTCCCTTACCTCCCGGTAAAAATAGGAAAGTTTCAAATTAAATTCTTGAACAAGCTCCCAGAGGTACGTTGGAACACCGTATCCTTATTGTATTGGAAAAAAACCACCTGCTAGATGTCAGCGGGAATTTTCTTCGCCCAGCGAATTCTATCTTCATTTAATTTGTACTGGAAAATGTAATAAGTTTAACAATGTTGTTGGATTTTTCGTTTTTAGATAGACTACTAATTTAAATTTTATTTTTATTTGATGGAAAAGGAAAAGCTGCATCGTAAGCCCGCTCGAGGATTAAAGCTTTTGTGAACGTTGTTGCTGTAACCTTTTAGAAAAATGTGTTGGTTTTGTATACGTAATTTGATTTAGGTCGATTGCTACATTTCGGCCCATTTGCATTGACTTGTGTAATCATAAAAATTGTATTATTATCTGTTAAGTTTTATTTTTATTTTTCAGTAATGTTAGCATTTTGTACACTATAAAAAATTCAATTACATTTTCAGTATTGAACAAAAATTCAAACCCTTTTGCATCGTTTTAAGCTGCTGTAAAAATAATGTGTGAAAATAAAAAGTCTACGATTTACGAGTCATATTTAACTTTTTCACTCGAGTATTACGTGTTATAAATGGGCTGTGATATCTGAGAACATAGTCATACATATTTTGTAACCAGTTTGTTTGTGTCCGTCAACGTAAGCTTAAAAAATGAAGGGCTACGTCACAAGATTCCAGATATTTCCAGAACATTATTTATATGATTCAATCAAAGCGAGTCACTGAAAGATATATTTGATATGTGATTTCGATGGTTTATTGGTAGGTACTGGTACGTACTGGGAAATAAAAATAGTGGTGAAATAAATATCACATCAAAAAAGTCAGTCAGTGAGTGAATTTTTTTTGGTATATATATGTATATACCAAAAAAAAAAACACTGTTCAACCACTATAAATAATATGTTATTTATGGTGGTTGAACAGTGTTTTTGAATAATATTTTACCTACCATTCAGTTTGCTTTATGTTATTTTGATGCGATACTTCACAGTGAAATTGTGTAACTGACTGAAAACAATAAAAATATTTTGGAAATAGTGCAAATTATTTATTTTGTCAGTTAGGTACCCAATATATAAGAGCTCCTGAAACAAATTAGTGATAAGTTATATTATGTGTCGCATCCTACATATTAGCATTTAATAACAATGATTTAATATTGTAACCAATAATTGCAAAATATCATAAAAAACTGACGATGATACATACGATACAATATGAGAATAAACCACAGGAATAAACAAACAAACTGGCCAGCAGAACGGATTTATTGAAATACGCGTAGATACCGGTCAAGGACTGAATTGTTTGAAGATTCCCATATTGTTTCCGATATCTGCTAGCTATGTCGAAATGCAAGGAATATTATTAAATATCACAATGCAACGGACGCTGGCTTAATGCATGTATGAATCACATAGTTTCCTTCAATTTCGAACACATATAATACATATCGTATCTAGACGTTGAAATTTAGCACGTGGTTTTGTACTCAATACTCGAATAATGTTATTGAACTGTGTAATTATCTATAGTAGTATGTGGTAGTATTTTCTTGTGTTTGCTTTTCCGCAACTATTATACATTAAAATTTATATCTGTAGTAGTTTTTATTTTGATATGTACGGTACATTAATAAATAACGCAAAATTATCATACTTCCTGGGATTCATTATGTGAACGAATAAAGTGAAAATAAAAGCAATTGAAGTAATTGAAACCACACGTCCTTGGAGAGGCGAAGGCTCGATTGATAATTTAGTATACTCGTAAACTGTACCACACCGCCCAATTGTGGCTTAATGTACTTGTCCTTAATTTTGTAGTTAATGGGATATGTTGGTAAATGCTGCGCCATTTTGATAATATTCCTGTAAATGCGGATTTCAATTTTTATCTGTATACGCACGATTGAATCTGAAGATCTGAAGATTTGCTGTATGACTGCATCCTTTGTTTGTCTATGTTTTATACTTGCAGAATTTCCCAGTGTCGCTGTCACTGAAGTTGCAATTGACAAAACTTTCAGATACCTATCTAAAGAGAAGTCCTACTTAATATTTTCTTTAAACAATTCAAAACAAAATTGATTATCTAGTGATACAAAATCCTAGGACAGGTGCTATCAACCATTTCTTGTGAGTAATAAAGGCTAAATCTATGCCATCGTTTTTCTAGTTTCGAAAATAGCTTTCCAACTAAAATATGGGCTGTCAAGACGGCGAACATAATCGCGAATGAATATAGCGTTTGGCAAAGTAATGGAGCTAAAATAGAAAGATTTACGCGTTATTGCCAAACGTAAAGTTACAAATACTTATTTTGATAGCAATGATTAACTCTTGAACTATTATTATTCCTGATGAAACAAAGACCAGAAGACCAATGATCAAACGCTTCACCTGTTAATCTGTGTTTTAATATCCACATTTATTCTTGTGGTGAAGAAGACTTCGGTAGTAAGCGGTTCTGTCGTCAAGAGCACATTGTACTGCATATATCTGTGCAATACAGTCTTATGTTTCTGGACCTTGATTCTAGCGTGACCTAATTACACTGAAGAATGCGATGCATTTATCAATAAATACAAGACATTAAATAGTAATAAATAATTAACACAAGGATAAGATATCCTATACCTATTTTGTTCAAGAATACAACAATGCGTCTTTATTTATCTGTTAAGTTTCATGTGCAAGCTTATATGTTTATATTTTGGTACCAAAGTAGTTGACCGATCATTCAAATATGTACCTTAAATTAGTTAGTACTTGACCAGTCTAATTGCAGTGTTTTTTTAAAACTTTATATATAA
>CAJQZM010033319.1:16812-56114 GCA_907164665.1 Colias nastes
TGTCACAATGTTTGTCCTCAATGGACTCCTAAACCACTTAACCGATTATAATAAAATTCGCACACCATGTGCAGTTCGATCCAACTTGAGAGATAGGATAGTTTAAACATGTAGGTACCACGGGCGAAGCCGGGGCGGACCGCTAGTATATCATAAAATGATTTCTGATCTTCCAATAAGTGGCTCAAATATCTGAATAAACATGGTATAACAAGAAGAATCACCTCGTTATTGCGTCATTTTGAAGTTACAGCACTTGTGCACAAGACAATAGCATGTTGAGGACTGCAGTGCCTTATTTTCAAGTGTTTACTGAGACAGGTACCTATTTATAACTGGCTGTTAGAGTTTTTCCCGTATGTTGTTAGTTGCTTGATTGTTAGTAATAAACTGAGTCGTAACATTTGCGCGAAATGGCAAACGTGAATTTAAAATTGTACAAATTTATAGACTTGAGAAATAGAACGTCATACTTTCAAATTGAATTAGACTAACGTTTAAAATAAGGTTTGTAAACTCAAATCCTAGGCTATTAATGAATTGAGAACATATTGTATTGTATTAGCCTGTTGTGTCCCAATGCTGAGCAAAGGAAGCGCTTTGGGGAGGCCCAAAGCGCTTCCATAAAAAAGTGTATGAAAAAATTGGTAGTATTAAAGTAAAATAATTCATGCAAATTTAGTTATATTAAACAATTTCTTAACATGCGCAATACATATTGCGTTTGCAAAAACAATTCCTTTGCGATGCAAGAATTATAGTGTCGCAGCGTAGAGTTCATTTGTACAAAGGAAAATCCTAGTTTTTATTGAAACAAATGCTCTGCGCAATTGAAAATTCCTTTTGAACGCTATAACTCTTTGGGCAATCTTATAGAATTTTCATTTATACAAAGTTTATTTAAGGAATGTGCTCATAATGGAATTGTTCAGATGAAATATAATTAATTTAGCTCTTGTTGTTACGGATTCTTATATTTAAAGCAAATTCTTGTAATGGTAATATGATAAGTACAATACGCTTCTTTTTATGCACTCAAATAGTAATACTATGAGAACTACTACAATTTAAAAGAAAGAAACTTGCTGCTGCCTTACCTTGTTTCCAAGACGTCTTCTTTGATCTATTTGTTGACTTTTGAGCGAAACTTATACTGTATCATTTGGAGGATAAATTCTTAGCAAATACACATATTATTTTTAAAGACCATTCACCTTTTGGCATAGGAAGTTTCCAAAGTTAACCATTACACAGGAAACAACTAAAAAAACAAGTGAACAATGACATATACATGCGCTGTTTTTGGTTGTAGCTTAACCTTATGAAAATGAGGTTCCCGAAACATTGCTCGTGTCGAATTATTTAACAGTTCATGCATATTCGTTACAGGATTTTGTAAATGTTCTAGAATTCATTGCATTATGTAGAATTAATCATGGAGTCGGCACGATAAGTCTCTATAATAGAGATAATTTTACAGTATCATAATGCAATTATAACTCTGTTTTTTTTTATTTTATAGAAAAATTGACAGACAATATAAATGACAACTAAAAACATTCAAATAAAGTAATTATATACCAAAGCTGTTCTTACATCACCATATTATTTCTATAGTTATACTGTGCTTTATGTACCTACTACAATAAAATTTAATGCTGTGTAAAAAGCTTTACCCTTCGAAGCAAAGAAATAAGAGTTATGCGCATCATAATAAGGAATTAAGCATTTAACAGCTCATCCATATTCATTACCGGATTCGGCAACGACTTCAGGATATTGTGATGTCCATGTTTCTATAATTTGTGTTGAAGGTTGTGATGTAACGGTGTTCTTGACGTCAAAGCGTAAATTAGTTGCATACGAAATTATTTAATTAACTAGGTGGATATTTGTTGATTTAATCGCGTCTTACCTTTTTTGTCTATCTGTCTTATGATATATCTACGAATGTAGATCTGTAAGGAATTATTGTTAATTCTGAATGAGAAAGCATAGCAAAGCAAAGAAAGCAATCTTCAAATGCATGCTGCTGTTTTAAGGATAAGGTAGGTACCTTGTACCTATATAACAAAAATCGTAACGCTTTACAATTTCAACAAATAAAATATTATCTCATGTATGCAAAAGTACGATAATATCCTTGAGTATAGAATGGTAATACTTATCACAATAACGTATAACCACATTATAAACTGCGGTTAAGTAAGATAATTATTATACAAAAAACTCACCAAAACTCAGATAATATTATTTGAACTCAAAGTTGAAGCTATGACTTTAGATGTAAATTGTAAAAGGGAACACATATCGAATGTTAATGTATCTAAATCGCCTCTCATGGCAATACTTCATGACAATTGCCCATTTCGTATTCATAGAGTCGTAGACCACCGTCTAGGTTATGACGTGCTTGCTACGATTGATATTTCAATTTTCAGGATTGGTACTTAAAATAATTCTATTAGATGTAATAAAAGGGAACCTTTAAATGTGACTTTGGAAATATGGTTATGCCAAAGTTAGTTACTGGTCATTTATGACGAAATACCATTGCATAAAGATTTTTCTACAATGGATGTGGTTAATTCCATGTATTACTGTTTAATTGTTAAATTTCCTCCACATCTTTCTTGTTTTATTTCGTTAGTGAACGCAGTTTTTTCAAAAACTTTGAAAACTAGCAAGAGTCAGTGTAGTATGCGTATGAACAGAAAATAATATTATTTAGTTCAGTTCAGTTTATGTGAAGTTCAAATAAACCTTTAATAAGTTTCTTATATTTTATGAAATTATTATGAAAGAAGTGTACTTACATTAATGCATTGGCCTTGTGCATTTATAAAAATGTAGGTACATTTAAGTCATCGATGTTAAATGACTATTAAAAATTTTTAAAACAGTTAGAGATAGATATTATTTTATTATTAAAGTTAGAGCATTTTAAAAATTTGTTTTTGAAGTGTCTGTTCAGGCGAGTCGTCGTAATAAGTTCGATTCAAATTCATCCATTCATTCTAAGCCTTTATTATTAATTAATAAATAAGAATGACTTACTTTTATCCTTTATAATTCATGTTCATTAAATACTATGATATTCAAAGTGATAACAGCAAGTGATAGCAGCAAATCTTATATTATAAGATTTACCTTAAAACTGTCCTAAAAAGAGCGCACAATAACGAGAATAAATATTAATTTCTGTAGAGTCGTATTAGGAACATTGCACAAAATATAAATAAAATCTAAGTTCTAAAAGCCTTTGAAAAACGATTGTAACAATTATTCTTTGTATTTTATAAATAAAATGAAACACGAGTCAAAAGCAGTCGGCGTACAAAGTGCTTTGTCGATGTTTTATAGAAGCCTACAGGTTTCCTTCGCTGGAAAATAAAGAGTAGCTAATTATTTATAAAAAGCATTGTTAAATTCAATACTTCTGCGGTATCAATGTTTCTTACCTATTTATAAAATTTCTTTCTTTTATTGGTTTTCAATTTGAAGTAAATTCACAAAGACATTCATTACGTTTACACTAGAATTTCCTTTAAAGTTATTTTTAAATGAGTTGATTTAAGTTATTTTATAATAGCTGAAAATTCATATTGTGCCGCAAAATAATACATAATATTGTACTATTATTGTAGAACTTTTTGTAAGAGTAACGGATGCTTAACTAAGGTAGAATTAGGCTAATTAAGGTAGAGTCACATAATATAGTCTACTTGCACTATGAATTTATTTCCAGGTATATATTCAATCAAATAAAACTTCTTTTATATACAAAACTACACACTATATTTAATTGTAATCTCTACTTTTACATTTCACTACGAAATTTAGTTAGATAACTCACATTTCAAAGTAATACCGGACTTCCTAAACAGTTCACTGTTCGTTATGCAAATAACTGAAGTATGTAACACCTGGATGAATTCCAACGCATACAATTGTAATTTTAGATGTTTCCAAATATCAAGCCCAGTATAGTGTCGTAATCAAATAATCGATGGTCTCCATTCACCGAATGCTATAATTAGTTTTCTGTTTAGTACGTTAACTTTTATTAATTATGACATAAATAGCAGTGAATGTGGGCATTTAAAGAATTTGAATTCTTCTCATCATTTTCGTCTTAATTTGAACTGTGTAAACACGCAGCTTCGCCCGCGTTTTCAAAAGCAAAACCCGCATAGTTCCCGTTCCTGTATGGATTTCTGGGATAAAAAAGTAGCTAACCTATGTCTTATTCTGGATCTTCAGCTACCTACATACCAAATTTCATTGTAATCGGTTCTGTAGTATTTGCGTGAAATAATAACAAACATCCACAAACTTTCGCATTTATAATATTAGTGTGTTACTTGGTTATAAAATATTATAGTTACACAAAATTATTATCTAATAAATAATCTTGTAACAACAGACTTAGACGACACAACGATACAATATTATATAAAGTGAGCGAAAAAGAACCTCACATATTTGTAGGAACTAAAGAGATCGAACGCAGTATTAGTAAGGCAAGATAAGGATATTCTTCAGCCCACGTTGAGATGGATTATACCCGTTAAGACCTGTGTCATTCGTCGTCCCTAGTACTAAGTTTGTGAATTAAACCCTAAGTTTAATCAATAAACTTGCTCTAATATATTGCAGAAGGTTATACTATGTAGGGATATTGGAGAACGGATAGTATTAAGTTCGTGGTGAGTAATTACATTAATAGATGCTGAGATTGTGTAGACTTACCGTTCTGTCAGTCTATGTATCATTCCGCTTTGAATATTGTTTTAGAGTTTAAATGTATCAAAGGTTAAAGTAGTAACGTTAGAATTTAAGGTTAAATTTTCATGGCATAAAGTTCTAAGAATGCCTTTTTTAATTTCTTTGGCGTCCTATATTAAAGCTTAACAGGAAACATGTAATGTAACTCCCCTTTTAAAATATCATCTTGCAATTATTATCATCGTTTATATTTAGTACATGCATTTGTTAAATTAAACATTTTCTTTACTAATCTAACTCTTCATTTCCACCGTTCTCTTTGAAACAGAAATTACCCATTGTTCGTTGTACCACAAATATTATGGAAAGTGCTTGTGTTAATAACGTCATAAAATATTACTATAAAAAAGCTTTTAATGTATTTTTAGTTCATGTTTTATATGTAGTAAATAAATACTAGTATTATAAATGTGAACAGTTTGTCTATGTTGCGTTTTGATTAAATAATTGGTGTATGGGTAATTTTTATAGGCATTAGTTACGTATACATATTTTATAATTCACAAATACATACTTGTCCTTTATGGGATATGGGCTTCCGCTCTTTGTCGCATAACCAAAATTTAAAGGGGCGAAATAGGGACGCGAATATTTCTACCCACGAAATATAGTGCTAAAATATGTGTATGAAACTCAAAAATGTGCAATAAAATGACTCAAAAATTATGTTGACTGGCAAAGTTATGTTTCATGAAAAGTTTGGAATGGACGAGTAAATTACAGGCTGCACGACTGAAATCCGAATATCTTTTCGAATTCAGATTGCAGTAGAATTTTTCTGGAAAGCTTATTTAATAGCAGTGGACGAATTTATTAAGCTTTTAAATTTTTATTGGGTTATTGTTCGATTGGATATGATAAAAGTGTTGTTATGTTATATGTATAGTGTCATAGTTAAAGTATGTGTTTATTGCTTCATGCAGTTAGCATAGATGTTCATAATATTAATGGTTGATAAATAAAAAAAGATTGGAATAAATGAACTCAATTGTGCAACTTAAATTAACATCTTTTTATTATATTTTGAGGAAGAAGGTAAAAAATATTTTATCTTATTAAGGGCTGATTTTTCAATCCTTGGTTAAAACTTATTCATCGAATAACTGATCCATTGAAATGTTACATTTTTTAGCCCTAACCTTGCATTTTTTAGAGGACGCAATTTTGTTTTTTTGATGTGTAGGGGGGGTCAGTGTGAAGCTAAAACCAAGTTTGTGGGGTCGCCACCCTTGTCCCACGGCCGCCATCTTGAAAATAGCGGTTGAAATAATTTTTACGATATATCTCTTAAACTATTTAACTGATAAAAAAATATCGTTAACATTATTTGTTGCAAATTAAATTCTCTACAACTTTGGTGTAGTAACTTTTAGTCGTAGAACTATAAATAAAAAAGTTATAAGCGAAAATGTTCAGAAATTAGAGCCATTTATATTTTTCAATAAAACTTTTTTTTTATCATTTTACGAAGAAATGATATCAGACCATTTTTGTAGATTGTTTTTCGAGGAACAACTTTTATGTACAACATTTTTTCATAACGTCAATAACTAAGGTTTTACAGCGCTCTGAAGTGAGTACTATTTTTCAGTACTCTTAACTATACATATATTGGCTATTGGCTCTTTTCTCATACTCCAGAACAATAGAAGCACACTGCAGAACATTTCAGACCTGCTTTTCGACGTAAAAAAAACTTCGCGCTTCCAGACTCTACCTCCTGGGTGGTGGGGAAAAGATTCAATAATTAATTATTAGTGATATTGCAAAATTAATTATTAAAAATATTATAATAACAAAAAAAAAACCATTACTGATGACAAATTATTATTAGTACACACATAATATAAGTATACTGTATAGTTCAGAGTACTGAAAATTAGTACTCACTTCGGAGCGCTGTAAAACCTTAGCTATTTAATTAATGAAAAAATGTTGTATATAAAAGTTGTTCCTCGAAAAACAATCTACAAAAATGGTCAAATATCATTTCTACGTGAAATTATAAAAAAAAGTTTTATTGAGAAATATAAATATCTCTAATTTCTGAACATTTTCGCTTATAACTTTTTTATTTATAGTTCTACGACAAAAAGTTGCAGGATCAAAGTTGTAGAGTATTTAATTTGCAACAAATAATGTAAACAAATTTTTTTTATCAAATAAATAGTTTAAGAGATATATCGTAAAAACCATATCAACCGCTATTTTCAAGATGGCGGCCGTGGGACAAGGGTGGCGACCCCACAAACTTGGTGATAGCTTCACACTGACCACCCCTACACATCAAAAAAATAAAATTGCGTCCTCTAAAAAATGCAACCCCAAATGTAACTTTTCAATGGACCAAACATATTAGACTACCATTTCAAAGATATATTCTAATTGTCCGTATTTGACAGTTTACAGGTGACATTTTAAAATGTTCGTGTAATAATTTATTGGACGGATAAATTTTAACCAAGGATTGAAAAATCGGCGCTTAATGTATGAATTTTTTATCTGCCTACTTGTGCAAGCTTTAAATTGAACAACAACTATGAAAATGTTATGGTTATGTTAGAGTTTAATCGCGGTCTATCAAATAATGTTGTCGCCGCAACATCAAAAGATTTGAGTTTGAAGTAAAGTTGTGTAGTTCAGTAATCATGATTGAGTCATTTGGCGACCACGCGGGTATATTTAGCGCTTGCGTAGTTTTATTGTTTTATGTTGTTTTCATTATAATTGAGTGACTCAAATTTAAAACAAGCTTCATCTTTTTATATAGCTGTCCTATATTTTACTAGTTTCACATAAAATATAGTTCTATATATTCCCCGTGTATAAAACGTAGTATAAATTTAAGTAGACAGCTTAAAGCTTATTACGTAGGTAAGTGCGCAAGTTGGTCAGTTTCTCCGGAGCTTATTGCTCACGTTAATGTTAACATAAACCGATTAATCATTTTAATCATGCGCTCCTAGATTTAATATGCAATTTAAATTCAAATAATGCATCGCATGACCTACAGCGGGGTGCCATAACAGCACTATTGACGACCTATGCAGAATTTGATAACGGGATGACTCAAAATATTATATGGACGCGTCCAGCAGTCTGATTGAATGGCATGATGTCATGGTACGCGAAATTAGAAACCGTCTTTATAGATGCCGGCCAGTTCGTGTCGTCACGGTGTTAGTCATTATTATTTACCAAAAAGTTTCTATTTAGAACTGTGAATTAAATGCCCTGGAAATGGAGCGGGTAATTGATTGCTGGGATGCTTGCGTTCTATGTTTCGTATATTAATAGGTTACTATTCTATAAAGTTAAATATAGTTATGTGCTGCAGCCAATTAGCTATTTTAATAATACGAGATATTTGTTGATCTTGCGAGATAAATAGACACCGAAGCGACTATTACCAGTTCAACTATGAATCTTTTGACACGATACGTATTAATGTTTGTAGGGCACGGATTTAATTTTTGATCCCATAAATTTGAATGTGATGAACCATATTGTTGGTAGTAACAATCCTAGCCAACTTTTGTTGCTCCCTTTTCAGTACACTTAGCGGTTAGTGTGTCACGAGAGCGATTATTTATTGGCGCGTTTTATGACTTTATGACACACATGTTCATGTGAGAATTCAAACGAATATAAACTTTAATACAGAAGCATATACGGTATAATCAATTGAAGATCATCTAAATGACGGCATTATTATAATTCGGAACAGTCGTAGAGGAATTGTTAAAACATTGATAATGGTTCGCTTATCCGGTAACAAATATCTATTCAAACAATATATAAGAAAATGAAGTAAATATCTTATAAGGTAGTTTAAAGTTTTATTAATTCGTATAAACTCCGAAGTTGCTTCTGCTTATACGGTTTTGTTTAAAAGAAAAGTTTGGAATTATAATGTTTATTATTTATTTACACTGGTACTCTCTCAGCATTAAAGATTTATACATACCAACAACTAACATTCTCTTGCAAGAGTTTTCGTAATAAAAATCCCTTAAGATTCATAATAGTTATACTTTTTAATAACTTATTCAAAACGAGCCGCATTGATTCATGAATGAGAAGTTTATGACACTTAAAATAATGCATTTAAAACACGCTGCGTTGTCTATTCTCGTTTTAGTAAAGCAGCCCTTGTAGTTAAATATAAATATGATTACTTTACTGGTAGATAAACAAATTGTCCGGTTATCTCTGACGGACGTTGACCCTACAAAGGGTTTTTGTTCTAAATTGATGATAGAGTTTCTAAGAAAGACATTTATACATCACACTTATTAAACGCGTGTTAATTTGAGCTAGGCAGAGTTAATACGTCTGTCACGGAGCGTGAAAATATTCTAAGTCCGTAAAAAATTGTACAGATTCATTTAATAAGACCGGCACGTCCCAAGTTTTTCGTCTGAAATATTAAACCGTAGCTGTAGGTCTTCTAATATCTAGCTTACAGTGTCGCTAGCGGCTCATAAATTCTTAGTATTTCGGACTTTCATAAAGCCAGGTGGGACTCACGTTATTTGGGCAGCTAGTGTATTTTACGAGTACATTATTCACAGGTATGAAGCTATTCTACTAAACTTTGGTGGGTACTTTATGGCGGGCTAGGTCTGGAAATAAGTGGTAGTAAAATAGTGGAGTAAATACGAGCAATAGTGGCCCATTTAAACCCTCACTACAGTGCACTATTTCTTTAGGTCGGCGAGGCTATGAAGACCGGGAATTATATGGAGCGTACACTTTATACTTGAACTCAAACAGGTAAGAATTGCAACTAAATCCAAATGTACGATACTTACATAATAAAAATGTGTTTTATTTTTTACTGCTTATTTTTACGGTTATCGGTATCGATATCAATCTAATCACGCTAGGATAGTTTTGAAGACCCAATCTCCGGTAAAACATCAATTTGTAATAACGACAAACTTTTTTAGTCAAAATAATGATTAACCCAAGCGGAAGAAATTCAAGTTTCTAGTAAATATTTCTAACCCTTTATAACTCTAGCTAATTTCTTTTTATAAAACCGACTAAACGCTTTAATATTTCCGAATATTTTAATAAGTTCTTTTATAGCACATCATTCGCAAGTTACTCTTTGTACTTACTATAATGCGAATAGATAAAACATATAATATTAGGTGTAAAACATAAAAGATAAGTGAAACACCAATAGAATATTACTAATATCAATATAGTTGGGATGGCGCCAACATCTCAGGATTGTGAATAACGTATGACTTTTCCGATTGTTCCCAGCACTTTAAAGATTTCTGTGTGAATACGTAATGGCGGTTATCATCTGCACTTATCTCAACTTGCATATTTCATCGATTTTTCCAAGTGCTTCCAAAAAGTTTGTAAGTTAGTTTTGGTAGATGATGTCTCTTGTTAAAAAAGGTAATGGACTGAAATGAAAACTGTCTATTTTTAAAAGGGCACTTGATGATAAATAAATGTGTAACTTGTTGTATAAATTACAATATTTTACAAATATTGCTAAGTGCTTCCACTTAAATTATTTTGAAATACTCGTTAATGAGGAAAACTTAAATAAATATTCCAAGTTATTAATGTAATTCCCTGTATCCGTTGAATGAATAGCTGAAAATAGTTTATTTTGAGGGTAACTTTGTTATGAATGGGTCGCTGAAATTATATATCCGAAAAACAAATCTGATTTTTATTCCGTAAACGTAAGCTGTAACATTTATACGCTCATAACGATTTGAATCAAAATTTGCTGAATCTGTATTTTTTAAGTCGTTATTTTCCTTGAAACGAAAATGAAGCTCGTCATGATAATCCAGATAGGACAAGAACACAAATCAATTATAAAAACATTATTTTGAAATGATCAGGTAAGTTGGAGAAAATTAGTGTCGATCTTTTGTCAAAAATCAAAATGTAACACGGAAGTAACAAAAGTTCGTCCACCTTGGACGAGATTAATGCTTTTAGACTTGCTTCATTATGATCGTTTAATGTAAACAATATATTTTATTACACTGTCTTTTGAAATGAGCCGCGGTCATAGCGTAGGAGGTTTCCTAATTCCTATGGAAAAGTTTTATCACATTTTTTAATTTAGACATGACTTTTTAATTCCGATCGCATTATTGTTATGATGGCCATTAACAAACACTATAATATGTATATTGAATTGGGCTTTTAAAATGTTTTGTTTTAATGGTTTACGTTGGCGATTTTAAAGATAATTAAATATTTATCTTAATAGCTTCATAAAGTATATTATTTGCGCAAATCTGAAATCCATTGTGTAAATATGGACGACGTTATCTTAGAAACAATACGGGAGCCATTCAACTGTGACGAAATATAGACTGTAGTTTTTGGCACGATCTCCTTTGCCGCATCCGATGGTAAGTGATATGTAAGCAGGTGTTGTGGTGAGACAGTACAGGAAGATAGTAAAAGACTAATGATCCCACGCGCTTACCAAATGAGTAATCTATTTTTTTTAATAAACTAAAGCTGTAGTTTGTTTGAACCCGCTTAGTAAGTATTTCCAAATTTCTTTCTCCGAGGGATATTTATGTGATCCCTGAGTGCTATAGGCTATATGTGTAACACAGGCGAAGCCGGGGCGGACCGCTAGTAAAATATATTTTTAAAGATGCTAAAGAATAGAAAAATAATCGCGCATCTTTCACTTTACCGAAGCTGGGACCGCTGGGACGCACACGGACCTATCTCACTGATCGAATTTGTTCTACTCTTTTTATTTTAAGCGTCTAGAGGACACTTCAGGCTTGATAATATTATTTCAAGAGCTTCTAGAACATCTTGACCAATAGCGTCTATTATTCTACTGTAACGACACGTATAATAGCGTAATGCATAATTAGTTATGTTAGGATTGTCTGACGTACTTATAGGTTGTTACTGCCTCTGCTTGAATGCAGATCTTATTATACATTACGACTGAACTACTGTCCAAAAACTTTTCCAATCTAAATGTGAAATTAAACTGCTACAAAAGGAGATTATAATCCTCTTTCAAATTTGTCATAATACTAAACAATCCACTCTAATTCACAATTATGCCATAAAATTAACTGTGCGTAGCAAATATTAGCATAAACTTCCATTTATAATATTAAGTAGGTGATACATTATGTTAAGCTTATGAGTATCAGCTACAATTACATTGAATATTGATTGGATACAGCGTGAGTAATTGACAAGTTGATCTAATTACCTGAAACAGGGAACTGGCGATACCAATTTGCAATACGTTTAATTATAACCTACCTGAATAAAATCGAACTTAATATTTGCTTATTTTGTAAATAGTGTAATGAGCGATCCAATTTGGCATTTAATTTAAAATTCAGGCAAATCAAATCCTTAATATGTTTGTTCTTGTTTAATATGTTTATTATATGATTTGATGGCCTCGACAAATAATTATGATATTTACTGACTATCACAAAGCTTGTGGATAAATTAAGTGTACTTTAATGATTTCATGGAAGTTTTATAGTGGAAGTAGTAGCGTTAGCTACTATTAAGTATCCAAAGTTCAAGTATGAATCCTAATTTTTACAACCAAAGAAATATTGAAATAAAATATTTATACTACTTTTACCTTTTCTATTGCAATCATCATGTATTTTTGTGTAAACACCACCCTAACAAGAAAAAAGTAATATCTCATAATATTCATCTTTATTACCGCAGTCATCCCATAAGCCAGGGTACAGTTTATTGAGGCTTATACTTCCATATCCTGAGATTAACGCAGTTTCTTCACTGACCGCCAGTCGACCCTCATGTTCGAATCCGGTCTAGACAGCTTGCATAAGTTCTGCTAAACTTATAAATTATCCACAGACTAGTGAACTACACACGAGACTTTAATCACTCACGATGAGTCATTCTGGATATTGAAGTGAAAACTTCTTTAGCGGCGTTGAGCACTTTTTCTGTAATGGGTATAAAATCTTAAACTCGCGTCAGAACACGTGACCTGATCGAAAAAGCGTAAGACGGATGGAGAGTAGACAGCTATCCCCTCTCTACTACGCGCGTTTTCACTTCTGCCGGCACTCCCGGAGTGCAACCCGTCTTTTTTTAAATGTTTTTAGGGTACATTATAAAAAGATACAGGGAATCAAAGAAGCTCACGTTTTTGTAGTTGGTTAAAAGACATTAAAATTATGATTAAAATTGTAGTGACAGAACTGCAAAATATGACTACGATTATTATTAGAATAGCGATAAAATTGATAATATCCTATTTTAAATACAGAAATAAATAATCGCCACAAACTAAACTCTCAAAGGGGTCTCTCTTATTACCCAAAAACAATTCTAATAGAACTTTATATCGCACTATTATTATATTACAGAATCACTGATTGTATCCAGTCCTTAACTTGCTACAGTTTTGCTTATAAATTAACAAATTCACGCTTAAACGTAGTAAGTTCCTAATGGATGAAGCATGTAACGTAAAGTTAATACTGCATGTGGTTCTCGCTAGTTATACTTGTCTTTATGTGATAAGTTCTTTAATAGCTTTATATATACGTGTAATTAACTTATAGTAAAATACTTATTAAATAGAATACAATACAGAACTAAATTCCTTGTTTTATATTTAACAGAAGGGTTTATTAATGAAAAATTGTTCATTATATGGCCTTGCTTTTCTATGATAATCTTGTATAACCTTAAGTTATATTAGGAACTTTTATGATTACTCTCATTGCTCATTTTTACACTATTCTTCGGCCGCTAATAGGTACTTACGGCTTACCTACAGAATTGATTTAGAAACCCTTTACCGAATCCTATTCATTATATATTCTACCAATATGCAATGGGTTGGGAGGGTTATATTTGGAATATTTCTTGTGCTTATTCTACAATTTCTCCGATTACTAATCCCATTTGAGGTTGGTAACACATCAGCAACTAATTGTAGTGAGTGCTTATGAGCACTGAGCAGTGTGTTTCGTTTGCATAGCCAAAAATCTATAAATCCTAACTAACTTTTTCGTTTTTGTATAGATTTAAATTTAACAAAAGCACTGTTCAGCTATTCACCATGATAAGCGTATTTTTCACCAACTTAAAAAAAGGCGGAGGCTTTCAATCCGACTGTCATTCTTTTATAATATTTTTATCAGTATATGGGTATTTAACTTTACAATACATGCTTATTGAAGGTAACAGATACAAAAATGAATAAAACAAGCAATGAAAACAGCAAAGTACGTACTAATGACAAATGTTTCTCATGTTTTCTTGAAGGTTGTGTATTTTGCAACAAAATGTTTTACACGACGCTCGAATCTTTTTCAACGTTTCATTTTACTGCGTTGTGCAAGCATAGTGTTTGTAATTATTCTCAAAGCTTAAAGTTTAGCTGCATTGTTTGTTTAAGCGTTAGGTACAGCTTAAATAAGAATAATTATGAATTCCTAAGCAGCAGGGCAGCTCTATGAAATTTTATTGTGTGATAAAAAATATCAATCTTTATATTCTAAAAATAAGTATCATTATAAATATACCTAGTACAATATTAAATAGCAGTAATATATTAAAAACATTTATTTGTGGCATGATCCTCGCCTACAATTATCTTCGTTCAGGTCGTTATTCTGACTCATTCATATAGAAAAGGCTCTATCTAGGACATACAGGCTGGCCTAGTACTATTCATAGACGAACTAATTAGTTAGTGTAACATAAAACTTGGACGTATCGTTGTAAACATGTCACTGTTTCAAAAACTAGGACGTTTGAATAATTGGAAATCACGATTGCGGTTTCTGAACGTCGAGATCTACCTAATACAGATATAAATAAATAAATAAATCATTTATTTCACTAAAAAAATTTTACAAATTAGAGCGACCCAGGCTCCTAAGATAGTAAGAACTGTTTTTCAGGAGCCTGTGTCTTCCATTTACAGTTACACGACACGAAAAAAATCAGTGACAATTTAAATAAAATCAAAAATAAATTAAAATTTACATGCAATTAAAACTATAAAAAAAAAATCAATAACAAATAAGTACAAACAGCAAAACAAAAAAAATGTGTCTAGGTAACTCATTACAAATAAAGCATAAAGCAATTTCTGTTTACGGCTTTGTTTATTCTGTGATGTTTATTGAAATGTTGAACAAATTAAAAAAGTTAAATCAAAATACGGCGTACACGGATATATTATGAAAGTAAGTTTATTTACTCCAACTTGGAATACGGTAGAGAGAAAATGTTTGAATTTTACATGCTCCACAGGTGATTGCGTTTAGAGATACATTTGAAGTTTTAGGCGGGTTTTCTACCTTCATTTTTTACCAGTAATTCTAAAACTACCTAAGTAATACAAGGTGCTTTTAACCCTTATTTATCAGTACTCCTAACAGCTTCGCTCGGTTTCAATTAGGATAAAATATATCCTACAAATACTTATGTATATTGTTAGGTATAGTAAATCGTTTTAGCCATATTGGGGGATTTAAATAACGCATATTTAATTGAAACAGACTCTAGCAGAATATATGAATATATCACGTGAAAGATGTTCTCCTACACATATTTTATTTTATTTCCTTCCCTATTACCTACACTTACATTTTATATTTATTCACATAATGCTGTACATTTATCAAACTATGTATGTATCATAACGTTACTTTCAACTTATCCTAGGTCTTATAGTAGAAGGAAACGTATCTAATTACGACCACCAAGAGATCCACATAGGTACTAACATAAAGACGTTTTGGTCATTTTATTGGTATTACTAGCGACCCGCCCCGGCTTCGCACGGGTGCAATGGCGGCCGGCCGGTACCGCCGCAAACGCTACGTCCCGCAATTTATAAATCAGTAATATCTTCGAAAATATTCACTTAAATCATACGGTGTAAAGGGCCATATAGATCTAAATTAAATGAACAATGTATTCAAGGCATTTAATTGGTTAAGGATTAATGCTGTATTGGTTAAAATCGCTTCGAAAATTAGCCATTATTTGTCGTAAAAAGTAAATGACAAAAAAAAGTTATTGTGGGTTATCCATAAGAGATAGACATATACCATCGCGGACTTTTCTGTAGACCTTTTCAATGTGTACAATACTTAGTACATTATTTTGATAAAACTCGAAGGGTTCACGCTGCGTTTGCAATGTAAGCGGAAAAAATGTAATTATTTACGACATCACATTAGAAACCTCAAAAATAACAGTACTTCTCCACTATTTATTAGATGTTATTATACATATAAACCTTCCTCTTGAATTACTTTATCTATTAAAAAAAACCGCATCAAAATCCGTTGCGTAGTTTCAAAGATTTAAGCGTACAAAGGGACATAGGGACAGCGAAAGCGACTTTGTTTTATACTATGTAGTGAAGTAGAAGTTTTGGTCACTATAAACACGGAAGCAGTTTACACACTGATATAGGAATGTACGGTAGCATAATCAATCACGCAGCAGAGTGAAGCCGCCAAAAATCGCGTAGGTACGTTTGAATAACCCGGATCGCGATAAAGTGTTACGACGTGAATCAGCGCTCGACAGTGAAATATGGAGATTATCTAAACCATCTATATTCTATCGGGACTGTATTAAAATATACGGTGAGGATTAGATCTGAAGGTTTCGTATGAAAAAATTACATCGGTAAAAGTATTGTTTGAATCTTAGGAAGCTTTTACTATTTAGTAAATATGATTATTTTTTTTAAAGTCTACCTTATTATGAAGAATATTTTATAATTATTTTTTATAAGTATGTCCTTATAATTTAGGAAACAAACCAATTGAAAATTACTTTTTATTGGCTCTACATTTCACGTATTTAAGTACATAAGAAATAAATTAAGAGTACACGCTGAAAGTAATTAAAAAGTGTTTCTTATTTGTTGGTAGTACACAAACCAACAAATAAGATTAACAGAATATAATATAAATAATAATTATAATTTAATTTTATCCAAGTCCATTTTCTTATTATATTTATATATACCTAGATAAAGAAATGTTCTTCATAACCATTATGTTAACGGTTGTAATAAATTTATGAGTTTATTTTACAATGATCAAACTGTTTAACAATTCGCCGATATACAATCGATTAACAATCAATAGAATTTTAATTATTCAGTTCATGGAAGTATGAATAAAATATTTTATTTTGAGTAAGAAGAATATTGATATAAGACTGGCGCCTGAGATCCGGTTCGGAAAAACTCAAAAGTATTTTAGTTTGAAAGGTTTTTACAACTTTTTGCAAGTTTATAATAGCAGAGTTTTCTTTATTGACGTATTTAATTTACATTTAAGAAGTCATATATTACAAATTCGCGTTTTATGTAAGTGTGGGCGCTGGCAAGAGTATTGGAATGACATAATCTTAAAAATAAATGTGTATGAGATAAGACTGTAATTTAGATAAATGTGTGACAAATAGACGAAAATTCAATAAATTATGAAGTAATTATATATTGAATAAGTAAGTTATATTGGTTTTAAATTGTGAAATAATTTTGATTAACTTCAGCCTAGAATTAATACAGTAGAGTCACGCACGCGTCGGACAGTTGCAAAATGCTGGTTTTGTAATATTGACAAAACTTATGCTCTTAATATTTTTGATAAAGAAATTATATTAGTAAGTTTGTAACAATGAAACTGACATGAACCTTATATAAGTACCTAGCAAATTATAAAAGCCCGTTAATATTTAAAACAATTTAATTGTGAAAAGGCGTGATAATGTGTGAATAGTCTGTAGTGAATTACGACTTACATTCGAATTACTTTTACGGAAAATGTACTTACTCTATTTTATATAATTATTTAATTTGATTCAAAATTATTCTTTGTATTACTTTCACCTTTTGATTAAAGAACTCTAGCTCTGAATGGGTTGCTACTTGCTGTGTTATCAAACTATAAAGCTTTTGTTCATAAAACTTATTTGATGATGTAAGTATTAATGTATTTAGAAATATTATTACCATTATGTCATCTCGTAAGCCCACTTAAATGTTATGCTAATAACACACAAAATAACAATATAAACGAGAAGACAATAGTTTTCGCCATATTCAGAATTTCCAGCAGAGATCACCTCTACAAAAGTAGGAAAAATATCAATAATATTAATATTTTTAGATTAGGATATAATTTGAACCCATGCTAAATTATTAACCTATAAATATATTCTATTTCTAATAAATATAAAGTACTTATATAAGTATTTTATATTTATTATACATGGAATAGATATTACTATGATAGGTAGATATAGAGATTACCAACCTAGTCTAATTGTTGACTAGATTATCGTTTTGTTCAATAAAGTAAAGATTCAAGTATATTAAAATATTCAACATATTTATTATATTCAGATAATTACAAGAATTAGCATCTACGAATACATACATAGCTTACAAATCAAATATTCGTGTTTATGCCGTCATCCATAATTACAGAAAGCGCAATTTCATTATTCATTGAATCAAGTCTTAATTAAGTATACTTATAATGTATGTGAATAAGTTGCGGTTTTCATAATACTATTATTCAAATCTATTCTAATAACAAATATTCAAGTAATATTTATATTAGGATGTTTATACAGCATGAAGTCACATCCCTGATGTATTCAGTGTACGTGACCATCAACCTAGAAATGAGTCAGATTTCCTGAGAAACGAGAAATTGTGTGATAAACTGACGTATAGATTTAACTAGTACCGCACTATTTATTTATTGGTTTAGTATAAAATAAACGATCAAAATAATAAGCATTCGAATACCTTACAACGCTAATTAAGAAGCAGTAAAGTGTAAAGTTATTAGTTAGCTATGTTAGCGTTTTGTTTATGTTCCTATATAAAGTGTAAATATATTTTATAAATATGTATTATATTACTTGTTATTTGTTACTTTAATTAATATATACTTTTCTCTACTTTCCAGGTGGTGTACATGAACCTGTGACCGATTAAAATGACAGCTACGAGGCTATGTATTCTTCTTTGCGCGACGCTCATCATCGCAGAAGCCAGAACGCACCACCAGAAACGCGAAACTAAATCACATCTATGCGATCCAGTGTTCAATAACACGAATAAAATACAATGTTATTGCAATCGAGATTCCCATGACCCCGAGCTGGTACGCAGCGCTGAATGCTATCCTACTGTTGAGGGAGTTGCACAAGAAGATCCCAATTGGGACGAATTTTTAGAACTGGAGAACGTACACAAGTTATCCTTCACAAACACTAGGGGTATCGTATTAAAATACATCCCAACACAAGCTTTAAAATACACGAAATCACTTCTAAAACTAGAAGTGAAATATGCCACGATCGATACTGTTGAATCATTTGATTTTGCAAACTTAACATTTGTCGAAGAAATGACTCTAAGGGATAATCAGATAAAGGTTTTGAAAACCAATGCTTTTGCGCATCACAGAGATCTCACAATACTCACTCTTGATTCTAATAATGTTGTAGAAATCAACAGAAACGTGTTTGTGGATCTGCCATCTTTAGAAAAACTTTATTTGACAAGAAATAAACTAACGACGATACACGATAGAGCTTTCGTGCATTTATCTAATTTAAGGGAACTAGAAATCGATAGAAACAACTTATTTAGTTTGAACAGCGAGACATTTTCGGGATTAAAGAAGTTGGAGAAATTGGACCTTAGCAGCAACAGTTTGGAAGTAATAGGTGACAATACATTTTTACCGTTAAAAAACCTGCAATCATTGAATTTGGATGGAAACAAAATACAAATGCTCGATGAGAAAGCATTTAACGGTCTAAGCAGACTGCAAGGATTGTCGATGGCACACAATGCGCTGTCTGAAATAAAGAATGAAAAAATATTTATTGGTTTAAAATCTTTGAGGATGCTTAGTTTTAAAGGTAATCAGATAAAACACTTAGAAGAAAATGTTATGGCGCCTTTACTGGAGAATTTATACAATAATGTCAGCAGTTTAGATGTCGAAGGTAACTAAATTATAAAATTTTACTTGTATAATGGGCCTGTTTGCTATCTTTATAATAATAGATTTGCTTCTTTAAAATTAAATATTTATTTTTTTGTAAAAAAAAAATTGTTAAACGTATTCTTAACATCATTTAAAGTTTATCACGTAATGGTCGTAGGATTTGATAGCAAAGCATAACAATTCTAAAGACGTTTAATGAATTTATAATAAGTCGTAGGAGTGTGGTATAATATCAATTCACAATCTTCAAAAATGTAAATATTTAAAAAGGACATCAGACTTAATGCTTGATTAACTGACTTACTGTTTGATGCACATACCAAACTAAAAATAAAAGTAACTGGAAATTTTTCTCTATGCACCTTTTAAAGTGTGCAGTGGCAAAAAACGTTGACATAAAGTTTACTTACTTTGTACTATAGTCTATTTATGTTTGACGTCAGATTTATACTTAATGTAGTTCACAAGATAGAAATCGTGGGCAAATACCTAGTTTTTATAAACAAACAAAAATGAACTTTTTTAACTCTTACCCGTTAGAGACTATCATAAAAATAAATTATGAGCATAACAAAATTTTATTTATTTCCATCACAGTTCACAGTTTAATCTCTACGTACATTTCTTATTTATTATGATGCAACAGATCCCAAAAATGCATTAGAATACAATCGAGTTCTACATTATATCTCTCTCAATTTCAGATAACATCTTCCCTTGCGACTGTCGCCTGGATTGGTTCATGTCTCTAATGAACAACACGCAGAGCCCACACATGAAGCTAGCTATCGAAAACTTAAAGTGTGTTCCGAGCACAGAAATCAGAGAAAAATGGACGAAAACAGTTGAAGCTGAGAAAAACGCACAAGACGTAGAAGATGGCGACGTACAAGGAAACGATTATGAATATTATGATGATACACAATTAAATGGAAAACTGTTTTATATTGACATGCGATTCCTTCTTAACTGCTCAGCCAATTACGATAACCTCCTCAAATCAGACGTTGATAACACGAAACCGAAAGCAAAATTAGCAACAACAACCAAAATTGTAACGACTAATAAACCAATTTCGACGGCTGTTACACCTATCATCGATAGAGTAACAAAAAATCCCTTGCACAATACTATTACAACGAAACTTCCTCACGTGTATGAAAATATCGAAAAGACTAACGATAAAAAGCAAAATTCATACACAACCAGTCGTCTATCAACTGTTTCAGCTAAACCCATGAATAATGGTTTCTTTGATGATCATGATATGGCATCGGATGAAGGAAAACCGGATAAAATCAAAGCACACAGAAGCATTCAGGAAAAAGATGAAGATAAACCGAATAGTATTAATAGTGGAAATATAAATATAGGCTGTGTTTCAGTACTCCTTGTAATCGTTAGTTTTAGATTATTACTGTAATTTAATTAAGTTATTTATAAACATTATTTTAAGTGTACAATTTTAATTGCTGAATCAGTTGAGCTAGAATTATTAATTGGTAGATTTATTCTGACTATTTAAACAAGTATGTATTGAGAAGTAATATTATAAGACTTGGTTATAAAACTGCTAATATTTTGCGTATCTATGTGGTTATTTATATTATAAATGAATCAAGTAAATAAATGAGAGTATACTGTCGAAACAATGAGATCTGGATGTATGTTTAGCTCAGAAAATGTGGTAAATATGTAATACTAAGTATAATATTTAATCTCTCACAGTCACTAAAGGTAATAAATGATAACTTAGTTTGAGTTGTTTTAATTATTCCTTGCCATGATAACAAAACTATTGAGAATAATTTAGTTTAACCTTAAGACAACGTTTTTCGTTGGAACAGAAAGTCAGTAGTACCACAAAATAGTTAATAGTACAGGTATATAGTACATAAATATATCTTTTCCAGAAACAAGTTTCTTATCACTACGTAGTACTACTACATAAAACAAAGTTACTTCCCACTGTCTGTTTGTCAATCCATTTTATTTACCCAATATTTGATGCTGGTTTTTAAGGATAAATTTTTTCGAGGAAGTTAAGCGGGTGAAGCTGAGGGCGGATAGCTAGTAAATTATAAATTAGTTATGCTGATATTAATTAAAAGTAAAAGTATAAGGAAATATATTATTCCTCATATTATGAATAAAAAAAGTATATTTATTTCTTAGAATTTATATAAATAAATATATTTATAATTTCTTCACAAGCAGAAGTAAAACCTCAGATAATTTGCGGTTATAGTCCTAAAAACCGCAAAGCAAGTAGTACCGCACTAAGTATTCATTGTAGTTATCATAAAACATAAAACAGTCAGTAGACTTATAACACAAGTAATTTTATTTATAAAAGCAGTGCCATATTTCTTTCACTCACAAATCTTTGATATAAGAAAGAAAAAAAACGACAGTTAAATGGTTGACATGGCTCTTAAGTTTAAATATTTCTTATATTAAAGCGCCATCTATTGCTTAGCATATGTATCACATTATAGTAATGAAGATATGGTTTCAACCTTGCGTATACTTTTCTTACTAGTTCAAAGCTTTGTTGTAAGATGGCACTGTACGAAATTTTTAAATTATCTTGTAGTTTTTTTTTCAGAATACTAAAGGAAATTATAGTCCTTTCCACCTAAGATGATTTCTGTGACACATCGATTTTTGACACGTGTAGAGATGTCTTTACTGAAATCGTATCAATTGTTTCCGATAATCGATAATATTTTATATGGAAATGAAATCGATTTGAATAAAGTACCAAAATTAGTTTTTTCGGCATTTCGCCAACAATTAACTAAGGAAACTTAGCAAACAACAGCAACAAAAAGTCAACAATAACAATTAGTAACAATAACAGAATACCACGTAAAGTATCAATATAAAAATGCAACTTGTATACAAGGCTGACGCACTCGTACAGACGATTGACTCGATTGACAAACGATCACAAGATGGGCGCCGATTATATGATTTTCCAACTCTATGATTTTTAAACGATCCATTTCATGTACACGAATTGCGTAGGTATTATATTTTTGTGTTATTTTATTTTATTTTTCATTATATTAAACTAAACAATACTGTTTTTGATTTATAAGCTTAAGATGTTTCATTTTTATATTTTTGGTAATAATGCCGCCATAAAATAAAAATATTATGCACTAAAATTATTTTGGCGTTTTAAACATAAAATGCGTAATTCGGAACACGATGAAGTGTCACAGGAATCATCATAGGTGAAAAGGACTATAATTTAGGTATTTTTATAATCCATACGTTGGTATGAACGTAATTGTTTATTTTTTGTATTTCTTAATATTATAGAACATGTAAAATATAAAATTTTCTGAACTGATATGAATAAACATAATATTTAATACGAAACATGGACAGAGTTTCATGTGCATAAAATATAATATCAAGAGTGGATCGTAAATTATTCTAGTTTGCATAAGTTTATTTTTAAAATATTCTAGGATATTTTTCGAGTATCTTTTATATTTTCCTTTGAATATGCTACGAAATAAATTTAGTAGAGAAATTACTATTTGCGTGTGCCTCGTTATGGTTTATATAGAGGTAAATGTAAGTAGTGGTAAGAATAAAAATATCGAATCACATTTGCTTTTTATCATGGACGTATAAAAAAAGACGGACGCCGTATTACGAACAAACAACGTGAAGCCATCATAGTAAGCTAGCGATCGTGTAAAGACAATAAACACGCACACACTCTCACCATAGTAAGCTAGTCGGCCGCCATTACGTCGTGAACTACCGACTGATTAACTGCGTCACTGTTTCACAAAAAATATTTAAAATGCCGTCTTGCGTGGTTAAATGGTGTCGCAACAGTACAATTTTAAATAACAAAACACAAGGGATTACATTCCACAGGGAAGCAAGTTATTTCTTTTATGTTTTAATGACAAAATTATTACGGCAAAATTTATAGAAAAAAATACAGCCGCCATTTTAGTCTTTGACGATTCACAAGTTAACATATTGTTTTATCAGTGCTTAATTTTTAAATCATAAAAATAGTTTAAAGTTCACGTTTCGACGTGCAGTTACAATATATTTTTAGTATAAACAGAACTTTCACGATTTCAGATTGTGCAGTGATAAAAACATTTCGTACGAACTTTTAATTCGTTTATAAAGTATTAACATTATACAATAGTAACTTTGTGTGCGGGCAGTTAATAAAATAAAAGTGACGGTGATGAACTATTATAACGCGTATATCCGCGCAGTTTTAGCATCTGTACGCATTGCCTGAAGAGCGAATACGGCTTGCGGAATACGGCTTGCTTGCGATTATCATTGTGAGTCTTTTACTGCCGTTTTGTCATAGATTAAACAACTCAGACCCGTCAAATGCTTTGTGAACCCAGTTTGCATCTGTGAGGATTTTTTTTTTGGATTAATTGTTGTCAGTAAATTATTAATATATTAATATGGATAAATTGAAATGGGGATGTTGTACACCAGCTAAAGACAACAGTGACAAATTTATAAAATGTTTAAAATGCACTAAAACCTATCATTATGCATGCATGTCGTTGGATGAAGCTGTATTTAACTCGGAAATGCGTGCTGTTTGGAGTTGTCCTGACTGTGTGCGTACAATACCCAAATCATCTAAAAATGATAGCACACCGGTACGCAATATCACTACAACAAGGGGGAGTAAAAGACAAGCCCTAAATTCTCCACCCATGGACAAATCCATGTCGTCTTTTACCCGGAATGATATTCGTGAGGTGGTGGAAGATGTTATCAAGAGTACTATGACCGACATTTTCTCTTCGATGCAAGATAATTTAATGAGCGCTATCAACAAAGAGCTAAAGCCTATTAGATTAGAATTGGCCACAATTACTGACTCAATCAATTTTATTAGTAACCAATACGATGAAATGAAAAAAGATTACGAGATTTCTAAGGTTAAATTAACCGACCTGGATAAACAAAATACAATATTGAATAATACTATAGAAGATTTATGTGTACGCATTAATCAAATAGAACAGCAACTTCGTCAAAACAATATTGAATTGCAGTGTGTACCTGAACGTAAAAACGAAAATTTAATAGATATTGTTGCACACTTAGGAAATATCCTTGGCTGTGACTTAAGCTCTGATAATGTCCTTCATTGCACTCGCACAGCGAAGACAAAAAAGGAAAATCCTAGACCTCGCTCCATAGTTGTTCAACTTTCGTCTGTGCGTTTGCGCGATCAGGTTATTGCTGCTGTCTCTAAGTTTAACAAGGAGAACCCTCAAAGCAAATTGAATACTGCCCATGTCGGTCTGCCGGGTAATTCCCCAATTTTTGTCAACGAGCACTTGTCACCTGCTAACAAATCTTTGCACGCGGCGGCAAGAATTAAAGCAAAAGAAAAAGGATATAGATTTACCTGGATTCGTAATGGCAAAATTTTTATAAGGAAAAATGAGGGTTCTCAATATATTCAAGTTAAAAATAAAATATCATTAGACAATCTTATTTAGGTGTAACTAGTTTGATGATATTTATTGTTAACTTAATTTAAAATTCGATAGTTTAAATGTATACTATCAAAACTGTAGAGGCTTAAGAACAAAAACTCATAATTTTTATCGTCAAGTGTTGTGTAATAATTACGATATAGTGGTTTTAACTGAGACCTGGTTAAATAGTAGTGTGGCTAGTAGCGAGCTTTTTGATCCAAGATATATAGTGTATAGAAGAGATAGAAATGATACTAGATTCAGTTTCAAAAGGGACGGTGGTGGCGTACTAATCGCTGTGTCGAGACAATTTAGTTCACGTAGAGTATTTGGGTGGGAGACAGACCTGGAAGATCTTTGGGTTCTTGTCGATTTGCCCTATTCTAAGAGTAAATTTACTCGGCAAATAGCTTTCTGTGTAATTTACTTGCCGCCACCTGTTAACCGTTCTATGCTGGACGGGTTCCTGGACAAATGCAGTGGTATATTAGAATGTAATCAAACTTGTGAATATTGTATACTTGGAGATTTTAATATGAGTAGTATAAATTGGGCTTTACTAAATAATGCTAGCAGTGATTATGTTGTTCCTGAATTAGGGCGCTCCTTAACTGACTTTATGCATACAAATAATTTAACACAACATAATTTTATTTTAAATACATCTGGTAAAATTCTTGACTTAATTTTGAGTAATTTGCCATCCTGCACAATCAAACAATCCCACGATGCCTTAAGCAATATTGATGTCTTGCATCCACCCCTAGAAATTGATATATTATTTATGCGTGATAATAAATTACATTTTAACAATGATAGCCCACAATTAAATTTTCGACGGGCAGATTATGATGAGATACGTTCAAAATTAGCACTAATTGATTGGAATACTATTTTGAGTAAACTTGATAACGTCAATGATATGGTTAATTTATTTTATGCAAATATTCAAAAAATAATACGTGAATCGGTGCCCTTAAAAAATAAACCAAGACATAAATATCCGTCGTGGTATGACCGTTCTTTGATAACTTGTTTAAAAGAGAAAAATAAATTAAGATGGCGTTTCAAAAATTACAAAAATCCCCGCGATTTATTTGAATTCAAGTTGATTAGTTCACGCTGCAAGCGTCTGGCATCTGTCTGCTATAGTCGATATTTGGAAAATCTTCAAAATGAATTTAGTCGCAACCCAAAATTTTTTTGGAGTTATGTTAAATCGAAACGTGGTGGTACTGGTGCTTATCCGGCTCTTATGACTGACGGTGAGGTGACAACTTCAGATGGTTCCCATATCTGTGAGCTTTTCTCTTCATATTTTGGTTCTATATATACAAGTGTTAGTGGAGACTCTTACAATAACTGCATAAACTCTGAATATTTCTTTAATATTAGGAATAATAGTCCGTTATTAGTGCCACCAAAGATCGATAATGATACAATTTTTAAAAAACTTAAATCACTCGATAAAAATAAAGGAGCTGGGCCCGATGGAATTCCCTCAATTTTTGTGGTTGAATGTGCTAAACAGTTGACTGTGCCTCTCTCATTTATTTATAATAGATCTCTTAAAACTGGGTGCTTTCCGTTATATTGGAAATCAGCCAAGGTGGTACCAATACATAAGTCAGGCCCTCAGAATTCTATTCAAAACTATAGACCAATTTCCATTTTGTCCACATTTGCTAAAGTTTTGGAAGCTTTAATTTGTCCTTTCCTCCAAAATCACTTCAAATTGTTCTTACATGATGTCCAACATGGCTTTGTACCTTCACGATCAACAACAACCAATCTTGTAGATTTTTGTGAAACTTTAATTGAATCACTGGATTCACGGAAACAGGTTGACGTTGTATATACTGACTTCAGTAAGGCTTTCGACCGGGTGAGTCATAGTGTCTTGGTTGCCAAACTGTCAGCTTACGGTATATCCAACATATTTTTGGAATGGTTTAGATCATATTTATCTAGTCGCAATTTTTTTGTGGTGGTCAATGGATTCAATTCATCTTCTAAAAGAATTACGTCTGGTGTTCCACAGGGCTCTCATTTAGGGCCTCTTCTTTTCAACTTTTTCATTAACGATATCGTCACTACCGTAAAATCATCGAAATCTTATCTATATGCCGATGATCTGAAAATATCTAAAGAAATTAATTCAATAGAAGACTGTATCAAACTTCAATCAGATCTCGAGAGCATTGCTTCTTGGTGCCAAAATAATGGCATGGAATTAAATTCAGATAAGTGCCACTTTATTACTTTTTCACGAAAAAGCACTAACGTCGCGTACACATATAGTATCAATGGCACTTCTCTTCAGAGACTGAACCAAGTTAAAGATCTGGGCATTTTTTTTGATGCTAAGTTAACTTTCGTTCCTCATATAGAGTACATTACCTCCCGGGCATATAAAATGCTAGGATTTTTAATTAGAAATATAAAAGTATTTCGGGATAATAACTTAAAAATTTCGCTATACAACTCATTAGTACGAAGCATTTTGGAATACGGATCGGTGGTTTGGAGACCTCACTATGCGACACACATGTTAAGAATAGAACGAATTCAAAAAAGATTTATTTGGCATTTAATTTATTCAAACGGACTGTCAAGAAATAGTTTGCGTTCCTACACTAATAGACTGGCATTTTTCAAAATGACTTCTTTAGAGGAACGGCAAATTTTAATCGATCTTATTTTTGCATTAAAATTGTTAAATAATAAAATTGACTGCCCTCAACTTTTGAATAAAGTAAATTTTCGTGTCCCTAGTAGGTATCCCCGAAAGCAAATTGAGCCACTTGTTCCACCAGTCCGTAGGTGTAAGTTCGGAGCCAACTCTCCTATTCCAAGACTGTGCAAGATGGTAAATAAATATGGTGATATCATCGATATTAATAATACATCTCTCCGAACTGTTCGTAAATTGTTTGTATGTAAGCTTAATGGATAGCATGTAGTCATAGTTATTAAAAATTATATTATTTTCTTAGCCTTATGTTCTAACACCAAAATAGCAATTTATTATAGTTATGTGTTAGTAATGAGACGCAACTATTTATTGTCTTTATTATATACATTTGCCTTTGTTCTCCTTATAATTTAATGTTGTTTTTTCTCTTCTCGCTGTAGAGTTTACAATTAAAATTGTCAGTTTGTGTAATTTATATTTGCATGTTGTGAATACCTATAATTGTTTGTTACATTTAGAATAAGTCTGTAATACAATAAGTCTGTAATTAATAATTAATGAAACAATGTAAACAAACGTTGGTATTTCTAATAAATAAATAAATAAATAAATTGTCATCAGGACAGCTGTTGCCATGGCAACATGGCACACACACATGGATGTTTCGCCGCCATTACTAGGCTTCACTCAATGTTTAGGCGATATACCGTCCGTCTTTTTTTATACGTCCATGCTTTTTATTTCAAAGGGTTGCAATGAGATGAATATTCTAAAAAGCGAAGAAGCAATTGTGCTTATGAAATAAGCAATAATAGGTGATTTTAATTAAAATTTTTCATACATATTCATATAATTTGTATACTACCTAAGTAATTTGAGTACCTATCTTCATAATATGAAAATGTATACTATATCTAAATCTACTATATAATCACTTTATTGAATACGTAACTCTTTTTTATATATATATATATACTTATCTAATAGGTATTTAATCTAAAGTGGGCAGGTTTTTAGTAAGAAAGCACTTAACCGATTTTTATAATTGTTCCGGCACTTTTTGAGAAATCTGTCTACTTTATTATATACTGAGTGTCTAAATTTATATGTATTTATTTGTTATTATTACACACGTAATTATCTAAAGGAAAAGGAGTTCCTTTAGAAATTGCCTAGGTTACTATACAAACAGAAAAAGCTTAAAGTATATTTCTAACAATGGCAGATCTAGCTGGATAAAATATTATATCGTGGTTCAGCAGATTTTATGAATATGCCCGTATCCATGGACGTATAAAAAAAGACGGACGCCATATTACGAACAAACAACGTGAAGCCACCGTAGTAAGCTAGCGATCGTGTAAAGACAATGATCACGCACACACTCTCACCATAGTAAGCTAGTCGGCCGCCATTACGTCGTGAACTACCGACTGATTAACTGCTTCACTGTTTCACAAAAAAAATTTAAAATGCCGTCTTGCGTGGTTAAATGGTGTCGCAACAGTACAATTTTAAATAACAAAACACAGGAGATTACATTCCACAGGGAAGCAAGTTATTTCTTTTATGTTTTAATGACAAAATTATTACGGCAAAATTTACAGAAAAAAATACAGCCGCCATTGTCATCATGACATCTGTTGCTATAGTGTTGCCATTATTTCAAAATTTCATTCTCCCAAAAGTCGGGGAGTTGATGTAAAGTTAATTAATTTTAAAATTACGATAAAATAATTTCATACAAAATGCAAATTTGTTTTTGCATTTTCTTTTCACAAAAACATGTATACTATGCTAACCCTTATATAACAACCATATTTAAAAAAAATATCACAGCCAATAAATACTGTCTACGACATCTGTTAATTTGAAAATTTCAAGTGTATGTATACTGAAATCATATGAACTATGAAGCATGTTTCCTATTTGTTTGGTTATAAACTGACATTTTATTTATTTTATTTTAATAATAATTAAGGAGACATTACCTCTTCTCCCCCCAATATTGGTTGAACAAGTTTTCATACATTTTCCTTTGGTTTCGCGTCCAGTGGTTGATTCGTCAAAGCTAAATAATACCTAATTGTATTTATGCATAGGTTCTAATAGTTAGAGTACACATAAAAAGTATAACAAATTTAAAAATAAAAATACTAAAGTGTGGGGTAATTTTATTGCATCTGGCAATCGACCTGGCACACACACATGGATGTGTCGCCGCCATTACTAGGCTTCACTCAATGTTTAGGCGATACTCCGTCCGTCTTTTTTTATACGTCCATGCCCGTATCAGTAATTTGCACATAAATAGGTATAACATAACGTCAACAGTTAAAATAATTTAATCATTTAACTGTACGTTGTATGACAACCCCTATCCAATCCTAATTCAAAATCATTAAAAAGTATGTTTTACTTTCTAACATTAGTGCTTATATTTATAAAATTCGTTTTCACATTATATCTAACATGATGTATGCATGCATGGATAATATTTAAGACGTCTTTTAACGCTTGAAAGCATGTGCGGTTACTATTTGCAATATTCGCCCAGCAAATCGTTTATATTTAGTGTAGATTATTCAAATTGCAGGATTCATCGCGTTATACATGTCATGAACTTATAAAGTGGAGGTGTTATTTTATCACTAATGGCTTTTTCAAAGCTATCGTCATACTGCGAACGAAATAAACATGACTTGATTCTGTTAACGTTCTAGCAGACAACTGATAGACGGCGCAAACAATTTTTTAAAGGATAAAGTTATAAAAATCACCTGTACCAAAATAGATACTACTTCACTTTAGATCTAAAGTTTGTTATATTCAAAATAAGAGTTATTTTAATTCTAAAGACGTAGTAGAATTTCGTTTAAAAACGAATAAAAATAGCTTAAGAGTTTACTTTTTATTTTAAATGCCAGTCGCAGAATGGCTTTGGTAAACTTTGCCTTTAGTTTTAATTGAAATCTCTGCCTTTTATGAGTATAATTTATTTATTTATTAAATGCTTTCTTTAAAAGCGTCTCACTATATTTTAAAATATTAGCGGGCATTAGCTGCTATCTATATGATAAATCACGAAATTTTGGATGTCGAGTTAAAGTCTTTTCTAGGCTGAAAAATGTTTTAGCTTTCATACACAACAACACTTGACTATAATAATAAACACCCCATAATATGTACTTATACTTATGTCAACCTGAAATGTCTCTTTCAATGGAACCGCTTTTGATTTTCTTTTCATTCGTTTTAGCATTGATAAGAAAATATAATATTTTATTTTCGAGATTGCTTGTTCGTCAAGAATGGATATTTATATTTCTTTGTATCTAATAGATAAAATATATACGTTTGATAATAAAAAGAGAAGCGTAATAAGAGCAATATTTTTTTATTGCGAAATATGAATTTGGAAAAGTATTGTATTTACGTAAACAATTTCGAATATAATTGTACACACATAATATTATGTAGTAAAAAGCTTTTGTTGACATCATTCGAGACTCAAGGTCTTTTATGTTTTATCATTTTCCTTAATATCCGGATATTTAGTTTAAAAGTTATGCTATGTTTTTTTACTTGTATTCCAATATGCCATTTTGGTTCTCACACTATACCTATATTGATCACACGTATGTAAATTTTCACGCTGTCGCACGCAATTCTCCACAAGTAACAAAGGATTGAAAAAAAAAACAGTGTGCATTTATGCTCAAATTAGACCTTGTTCAGGTACATATGAGAAATGCAAACAGACATACAGGTCACCTGACGGCACACGCAGGCCATATCAATTACATGTATGTATTGTTAACCATAAACAGGCTTTAGGATCTGTATGGGATTGCAGGTCAGAAACATGAACGGTATAGAGGTGATGAATAGCCTATTATTGATAAATGTAGTACGAACTGGCAGTTCATTAGATGATTAGTATACATGAATATTCACCATCGTCTTATGATAAGGTGCATAAATAAAAGGACGTCGCAAATGTGTAACGAGAGGTTTAACAAAGGATACAGAGATAATAAAAGACGGAAATAGAGGATATGTATTATAATATATTCATAAGCAAAGCAGACGTGATAATTTAACAAGCATACACATTTTTTTTATTATAATCGATGATAAAAGTACAGTCATGATAAAATTCATCTAAGGACACATCAATTTTCAAATCAACCTTTTAATCAAATGACTGAAAATAATACAATGCCTCGTACACTCAGAGCATCAACCTATACATTTTCGCAAGCACTTCCATAAAATAAATAATAAATATACACATTTCAGTACAAATTCACTTCGTTACACTTGAGCTGCATAATCTTCCCGCAAATCTCTGGAGGATATTAGGGAAAAAGATTACAGTGTAATCGAGCCGTATGACGGGTATTTAAACCAAGGTTGCGGGATTCTGGGGCTTACATTTTGATATTTCTTTATTATAGGATCTGGGCAATTACATATTGCGAGTGAAAGATTAGGCACGGAGCTTGAATGGTTATGATTGGAGAATCATATTATCTATATAATAAGGTCGTCGTCGTTTATTTTTATAGGGAGTAGGTCGTTTTCTCATTTGTGTTTTATATATTACTTATGTATGTTTTAGACACATTCCCAGCTTATGTCTGTCAATCAATAAATATGGTAATAAATAATTTAAATATTTGAAGGTAGAGCAGGCATTATAAAAATTTCGTAGCTTTGCCTCTCTTTCAATAATTTCAATGTTTGTCGAAATTAATTAGATCCAAAAGTCCATTTAAAATTTCATGATGTTTGATCCCACGTTTAAAAATAACTCAGTAAACTCATACCATATTTTCAGTCGTATATATGAAATTGTGCAAGCGTGACCAAACACCGCTTTAATTTGCAGACGTTTTTCCATATTCGCAATAATAAAACACATATTTCAGGCGAAAAGTACCCAAATAGGGTTTGTTTAATACAGAAGCGGGTGAGTTTGAACAATAATCGAGATTTATGTATCATTCCGCTTCCGTTGCCGACCGTACGTCTCCCGGGGCGCGACCCGGTACAGTCGCGTGCAACTCCTTGTGAAAATATTTAATATAATACGACTATTTGACGAAACGCATTTGTTTATTTATTCATATGAAGATTTCTCTAAGGATGTACGAGATAGTTTGCTTGAATATTGTAGGTGATGATCAAAAGGGTACGCTGGCTTTGCAGTATGAAAACACAACTATATGCGGGAGCTCTGGTGCGTTCTACGAGAGATCCCGGAGTCCCCGCTACCAAGCTTTGGGTTTGGCCGTCGAGGACGTTTTAGTGGGTAAGAATCCCACATGCTCTCTTTTTCCCCCAAAAGAGAGTATCTTTTGAAGATTTCCTCCCCGTTACCAAAAAAAAAGTACTATTACTACGGCACACGCAGTATATTCTGTGCATATGTTTCGATCTATTCCATGCAATTTAAAAGTTTTTAACAGTGCGAAGGTTGGAAAGGAAAGCCTGTTTTCAACTTATAATTATACTGACGACAAATAATTAGTTTTTTTTTATTTCCACTATTTATTTATGCCTATTGTACATTATAATGAAGCGAATTAAAATATATCTTAAAATATTCTCGATTAACGAGAAAAGCTGCGAACAAATACTTAATATAAATAATGTATCATTATATTCCGGAATGTAATATACTATGAAAAAAGATTGTCCCTATTATATTTTCGTTGTCAGTGACATCGCTATCTTTAAAACTGGCCATTTCAGCTAACTCTAAATTTCATCAAGAGTTAGCTAAGAAAAATATTAAGGGAACAGTAAAGGCACAACACAATAGCGAAGCGGAGCTGAGACCATAACGACAGGAGAAATTACTTAAGAATATTTCCTTAAGATTTTATCTCAAAAAATGAGAAAATGGAACAAAACATTCTCTCTCGTGATTCTGAAATGTCTGCGAGTCAATGAATACGGAGCTATTTTCTTGTTATCACTACTTACTATGTAACAGCATTTACGTGTAGTTTTTGCTTTATAATATAGTAGCTACTAGATTTTTTCCCTGCCATTTTGAATTTTCTTACCCGTGAGAGTTTTAGATGGCTCCATTCTTGACAGATGCTTATCCTATTTATAGACATTTATGTCTTTTCAAGATGGCTTTGTAGTTTGTGTTATTTATGAGATATCTTATTAAATAGAGAGTTGTATTATTACATTTTTCAGAATCACGCTTGTCTGAGTATGGTATCTCTTAGTTAATGTATACTGCTTGGAAATGTAGAACTTATTTGCGAAATCTCATCCTATTTACAGTTACTTCATACTTAATCCGGCCATCTCACAGAGATTCAGAAAGTTCTCTTGAAAATTGTCTGTTCGTATATGTTGGTAGATATATTATAAATTTCTATAGTGCTATAATGCAAAATTACCAGAAAAGATTACCACGTAGGACTCGCTGATTACGTAGATATTAAAAGGTCGAAGTTATCTTACACATACGTTAGCGGGAATCGCCTAATGAAATTAAGCATTATATCGCATAGTTTCTCTGCTGCAATTGCGTTTACTACTTGTAATTCACAGTTGGTGAATAATTACACAAATGAGTCTAGCAATCAAAATTTATGAACGTGCGTGTGTACGGTAACACTGCATATTCGATCATTTGGTTTACAAAAATCAACGCAGTGAAAAGGAGACAATTATTAATCTAGGAAAAAATTGGAATAGAAGAGGTATTTATAAACGTGCTGCCTCTTTGATTATAGATGAGAAAATTTTACATAATTACTTGAAAAAAATTATCGGCTTTCTGAAATTAGCTTTGTGTAAGATAATATTTGTATGAAATATTGTAACTTTAGATGAACGTCGCCCTTGGATCTCGCCAGGCAAGAAAATTATTATGAAATATGTTGTAAAATTCATCAACATAACACCCATCATTTACTTAATTCTTCCTCTTAAAATATTCAAACAATATGAACGAAGTATTATATTATGAATTTATTATTATACATTTATTTTGTAATGCGTGGGACTATCCACATTGAGTAGAGCTTTCCATGAAAACCGTAATTGCCGCTGCTAAAGGCAAACTTCCTTTTAATATTAATTATAATTTTGCTTTAGGTACTTTTGTACCCAATAAAAAATGTGATGTAGAGCTGTTTTATGCTTTTTATCATGCAACATATAATCATTTGCAATATTTATCTTTAGACAAAAAATTTATGAGATATGGTTATCTTTAATATTAAGTTCGGTTGATGCTTTTATTATATTTATTCTCTATTGTGTAATTAATAGCCAATTTTTCGATAAGCTCTCGAATTTTACTAGGTGATTGTTACATTTGTAAGCTTTTTGTAAGGTTTTGAAATAAAGACCGCTCTGCCAATGTCAGCTGTACTACGAACGAATTCCGATTGTTTACCCGCAGCACGATGTAATTCGGAGGAATGAATGGAGTCCCTCATCAATGAAGTCGGTCTATGTACAGAGGTAAAGATTTGCAAGTCGGAACAGCCGCAGCATAGCTTTGAATATTTTGTGATTCCGGATTTGACTTTGAAATACGTTGCAACCGCCTATCAAGTGCGGCTTCGGCAACTGGAGATCACTCGTTATTTTGCTTGCTTACTCTTTGTTGTATTAATGTTAAACATTTGTAAGGTTACTTGAAATAAAACGGATTATTTCGATTGCGGTTGAAACGTTCTTCAAAAACAAATAGCAGGTAATGATTCGCTCGCAAAGGTCGTTACAGAAATAGGAGCTTAGGTTTAGTCACAAAAAATACTAAGAAATTTCTACTCGGTAACATAGATTATTATGTAATGAATAATAAATATTTACCTACTCTTGTTCAAAGACAATGTACGTTTTTCTAGAAAATATCAATGAAAGTTAACATAGTACCTAGTGTTGGAACGCAAAATCCACGTATAAAATACGGATTAACGGCAGTGCGAGTGTATGAATGACAGATGTCAAAAAATAATAAATGTGGAGGTTTTGCGTGCCAATATTGAAGTAAACCTTTGCTTTGTTATCTCATTTTATATCAGTTGGAATTCGAGATATATTTTGGTAAAGAAGGAACATTTGTAATATGTCATACTTTGTGTAACAGTTCGCTTATCAACTAGCTATTTTCTCTTTCTTTATTCAGTTTTCGGGCACAGTCAGATTTTCGAATTACCCAAGTAAGAATGACAAAGCTATGACGCATGCAAGCGTATTAAAGTTGGCCCATTTTTGAGATTACAGAGTGACACTGAGTTTAGTCACGCAAATAATTTGAGGCCTAGCTCATAATGGATTCTACTTTATATTAGACTTCCAATAAAGTCCAATAACACAATAGACGAAGGAGTGGAAATATTGTCTCTTAATAATATATTCAAAAAACTTCTATATAAATGTATTTATTTATAACGATATTCAATATTTTTACCTATATGCTAATAACCACACTAATAACGTAAAAATATACATTTCAAGTCTGGTATAAAAAGAGCAAGAAATTATTTATAACAAACACGTGTTGCTACAACAATATTATAGAGAAGCCAAACAGAAATTCTTTGACGGTAAATATCAAGGGGTTTTCACAAACGATGCCATTTCTCTAATAAGATTATTAGGGGATGGGGTGACACTGTACCCCCTCCAACTAAAGGACACTTGAACATTGATAATAAAAGCTAAATGTTACCTTTACAAGCCCACTCCTGTGCAGGTCTCGCTTCAACGATAACGTGATTTTTGTAAAGCCAGAAAGTTTTATTCAAATAATGTTATAATAAACAACCTTAACCCTGCACCAACAAGAATATTTGCAAAGCAAAATAGGTCGGAGGGCCAAACGTGCCCCGAATACTTTGCGGATTAAGAATTTGACTTTAAAATTAAGAAGATAAACCCGATGCTGCGTATCCTTAAATAAGGAATTGATTTTCAATAAGCACTCTTGGGGCGGCTTTCATAACGTTGTTTTTATTGCGAATTTATCTTATTTGCACACCTGGGAACTGTTATATTTTATCAGACAACGATTGTTGTATTTTAAAACCTTTGTTACATATTTTTATATTTTTTGCGATAAAATTATCGAGTCATTTATTCAATGGGCAACGACAAGCGAGTCGTATAAATGTGAAGTATTGTTTTTATATCATACATTTTATGTTGGAAACTGTAAGCTGTAGTTAACATTCCAGATAAATATTATCTACACTAATATTATAAAGAGGAAAACTTTGTTTGTTTGATTGTAATGAATAGGCTCATAAACTACTGGACCGATTTTAAAAATTATTTCACCATTCGAAAGCTACATTATCCACGAGTAATATAGGCTATATATCATCATGCTAAGACCAACAGGAGTGGAGTAATGCGGGTGAAACCGCGCGGCACAGCTAGTGATATAATAAACGTGTAGAGTTTTTCACAAATCATTTCTGCAATTAATTGTGTTATACTTTATGTTTCCACTAGTGATACGAGTATTGTGCTCTTATTATTATAATATTTATATTATTATGTAAAGTCTATATTTTATATTCTTACTGTATTTCTTGTTATAGACAGTGCAATATTTCCAACTAGTATTCATTATACGAAGAAGTTTATTTCAACAATGTGGTTAAAGTCCTTAACCAATACTAGTACCCAGTCGTACATAGAAGGCTTTATATCCAAATCCTGAATGAAAATACCCGAACACTAGATTAGGCAAAAGCAAATAAATTACCACATATTATCCCCGTAATGTTTCCTGTTACAAGGTCACGTTTAAAAGCAATTCATCACCGTACAGACAGTGATTAAAGCTGATCATTTAGGCCCATCGCTTTGGAACTTCGATTTGTCACTAACTTCCCTTCATTACTTACTAACTTGCTCGAACTTCCCGGCAAATAGAACTTTGATACATTCTTTATAATCCGCTAAAGGTCTTAGTTATTGACGGATGTGAGGGAAAATAGTTTTTGATGGTCAATTATGTTTGTAAAGACATTATTTTATTCATTGAAGAGTTTTGATTTTTTCTTTTAAATCGATTTCAACAAAGGAAGATAGCTTTAAAATTAAGAAGATATTCAAATTCAAATTATTTATTTGCAAGAAATGTGGCACAAAGATGTTATAGATATTTAATTGTTCAACACAAATCGCCAATTGATTGGCATGCAAAGATTAACAATAGAATGTGCATAAAATATACTTTTACAATTATGTTCATTAAGAAGCTTATTACAATTATATGTCAATATTATACAAAAGATAAACCCGGTGCTGCGTATCCTGAAATAAGGAATTGATTTTCAACAAGTTATACGTTTCATTCTTCATATTTTAAGCTATTGCATAGCTTCTATCGCGGGCCTTGAGCGCGGGGACCGAATCGAGAATTTCTGTAACGAAAAACCTTACGCTCCCCACTCCGACGGGCGGAGGTGTGGCTTGAAGGCATAGCATGCAATAGCTTTACCGCGGCACTCGGCAGTCCCCGAGTGCCACACGTCGTTTTTAAAGTTCGTGTGATTTCAATAATTTATCACGGTTTTAAGGTACTTTTAACACCATATAAAGAGTTACTCAATAGCGTAAAATCTCTCTTAAATTTCGCCATAATGTAAAAGAGGTTGCATAAAATCTTACTAAATCCCAGTTAGACTCCATCGTAAGTTGTTGTAAAACGTTCAGTATTCAGAATAGGAAGTTACAGCATCGTATACACTTGTAAACTCGCTTCTAGATTACGGCAAACACATTTTTGTTAACTTTTTCAAGTGCCCTAGATTATCTAAGTTTGTAATCTTATGGAGTGCTTGTTTCACTGTTTATGTAACATTTCTCTATATAAATAAGAGCGATTAATTTAAATCCATACTAATACTAATATACTAATTACTAATTCAATAATTTACTAATATATATATTTATATTATTTATATCACTACATAGTATAAAACAAAGTCGCTTTTTCTGTCCCTATGTCCCTATGTCCCTATGTATGCTTAAATCTTTAAAACTACGCAACGGATTTTGATGCGGTTTTTTGTAATAGATAGAGTGATTCAAGAGGAAGGTTTTAATATATAATTTATTAGGTTTTAGACAAAGCGGGCGAAGCCGCGGGCGGAAAGCTAGTAATATTATAAATGCGAAAGTAACTCTGTCTGTCTGTCTGTTACTCAATCACGCCTTAACCAGGCCTCCGTCACTCGCTCAAGGTCGCGCTATAAGTGCCTACCG
>CAJQZM010033320.1:0-24076 GCA_907164665.1 Colias nastes
TAGATAGGTTTTCTATCACCTGCGATTCCCAGTAGAGATGTATTGAGCGTAATAATAACTTATCGATTATCGTTGGTAATAATAACGTTCGGATTAAATTGCTGGATGAATAAATTTTATATTATGAGAGAATAAATACGATTTGCCAGAAATATTTTACTTTTTAACGGACAGAAAGGACAATTATATGAGCTGATTTTGTAGCACGTGTATATTATGTATATTGTATACGTGTATAAGGGAAAAAGCTCGTATAAGTATTTTTAATTTATTACTTTCAAAAGCGATTATAGTATGAGTATTTATTTATTATTATTTATTTAGTATTTAATTATTTTCCTCGTCTATTTTGGGTTGCCTGGTAGAGATCGCTGCCAGCGATAAGGCCGCCTACTCTACGTTGATTAATTTATTGTTAAGTTTATAAAATGTATTCTATATGGTGTACAATAAAGAATTTTTTCAATCATTCATTATGAGTGAAAAGTAAACAATTTCACAAAATAAATTTAGCTTTTTATTTTTATATTACAGAATAAATATTAATTCACAAGAATCATTAATGCGAAAAGTTACTATACCATCATATTTTCAAAGTTGCAAGATACTTGGATGACGTTTTCATTAATAAAAGAAATGTGATTCAACTGGATATAAGTTCTTTCGAAGTTCCTTAAATCATAGCCCTTGTCATGCACGATATTCAACTTTATATTCTTTGTTACTTTGTACGGAAATATATTTGAGGGGTAAAGGTGCGTGTTTCAGGTGACGTTTTGATACGAATTTAACTGTCGGTTCCGTATGTAATCAATCTGCATAAAGTCGTGTTATACCACTTATAATTCAAGATTGGTTGAACAGATTTTTCATTTTTGGTTTGTCGTATTCGCCCTAGATCAGAACAGTAAATGATAATAAACTTGCAGTTAATTTTAGATACGTTAATCAATATACATATGTACTAGTATAATAGGTATTTTATGATGATTTTATTCTGTTAGAGACCTTAAATTAAATTTCACATAGAGATTACAATTTTTAGTTGCATTGACGCATAGCAATACTTATTATTTTCAGCCAAGTTGGAGTATTAGTTAGTATGTATAACGGGATATGAGTCGTTTCACTTCTTTTTTACAGGTAAAAATATCACACAAAGTATAAGTAAGTATAGAGCTGTAAGTAAATATAAAGTGATAAAAAGGTAACCGGCATAAAATTCTTAAATAAAGATAACATATTTATGAAGACAAATGACGTCAGTGTTGAACTCATCTATGTTTTCTAATTCTTTTGTTTTGTGACCCTGATTGCGAACATAGCAAGTGTTCTAACTAAAAATAATAATAGAAAGTTTTGCTCAACGAAACTTGTTGAAATCTTTTTGTTAGAGAGCTGGATCTCCTCACAATATCCAGTTACGAAGAACTTAATGATCTGAGTGAGCGATTGCTTCGTTTTAAAAGGTCGGATTTCCTGGTAAATATCAGATTGCATTAATTGATCTCTTTAGGTGTTTTGTTCGCGTCTACTATTGGAAAGTGTAACAATGTACGTGTAATTTCATTGTGGAAGATTGTCATGGTTTTGATCGTAGTTAACACAAGTTGCTTCAGTTTTGTAAAGCTTTCGTTTGTTTAGTAGAATTTATATATAGTTTTGTAAGGGATTATTATATATTGATGGTTTTAGAGTCCTAAGTATAGCAGATTGATATATTGTTTGAATAAATTGACATGCTATTTATGAACATACCAAATGATATAGCTTTTGAGAATGATATTATTCATAACTAGCGGTCCGCCCTGGCTTCGCCCGTGGTACATATTTACGTTTTCTCTACTTAAGAACCATCCTCGTACTTCAAGGAATATAATAAAAAAAGAATTATCGAAATCGGTCCACCCGTTCACGCGTGATGCCGTGCGACCAAGGAAAACGGGTTTCATTTTCATACCTATACATATAGATTAAGTGGGTCCTAATTATTTTCGCATTAGTGCTATAGTTCTAGTTTGTTTAGTAGCGTTTATATCTAAAAGGGTAAAACAGTTTTGTAAGCGATTATATCAAAATGGTTTTAGGAGTATGCACATTGATACATAGTTTGAATTCTCAAATTGGCGAGCTATTTATGCAAATACCAAATGATTTTGAGAATGATATTATTCACAATTAAGTGGGCCATAATGATTTTTTCATCAGTATTTCTCAGAAAACGGTTAGCTAAACTTTAGCTGTAATTTTCATTTTAGTCATACAATACTGAACTCAAGTTGCAACTAAACTAGACGTACTGTAGCGTATATTATATCTTTGTTGCAAATTGTACCTCATTCGGGTGTACAAATTCTGAATTTCGCTCCCTCTACAGTACAGAGGAAACGATTTTACTGTATACCAATGACAAGCAAGGAAGGTACTGGCTGTTATTTAGATTAAATTCTTGGCAAAAATTAGTGTGTTAGTGTGTGTATGGATATATTTAAAATAACAATCATTAACCACCTCTATGTTCAATTTTATAACGAGTATTCTTTTGTCTCTATATATATATAGAGACAAATGACATGTTAGTTTAGTCGATTCGTTGATTCAAGTGATACAGTGAAAGGGCGTTATCTATGGTCAGAAGGGTGTAGCCTCTGAAATGAGTAGGAAAAAGGTAAATTAATATGTACCAAGAGACCGTTAAAATAATCGTTAAATAGAAAGAGATATTTCGAGAGTTGTAACTAACAAATAATATGGTTATATGGCATAACAGGTTTTAGCTCTCCTTTTTGATGCCTCTTGAAACAGATGCCTTCGATTCCTTTCCAGACAGCTTTATGCATTATTTTATCAACAATTTAAACGAATTTATGGTAAGCCAGTTAATACAAATTAAATGGAACACATTTTTGGTATTCTATTATGAATAATAATAATTAATTTGATAGGTATATGTTATATAATTTCAGTTCTCTGTAATGAGCTTATAAATAATTACTTCTCTATATTCTTCAAACAGCTGAACCGTTGATTTTTGATATTTTATTAAATAAAATTCTAAATAATTTTAGGAGCGTACGTCAGAGCGCGGTACACGCGGGGGGTGGGGCCAACGCGGACGGCAGTCGTAGCCCGCGCGTAGCTCGCAGCACCCGCTACGGCGTAGCGTGATACGCGTAGTGCAGTGACGTGTAGCATCTATGGTACAATAGTGGAAGCGTGATACACTAAATTGATACACATATGAGTGAAGTGTGTGAGTGTGTGAGTGTTGCAATAAGGTAATGTTTCAGATTTTGGGTATGTTTACTTTATTTAAGAATTTTGTTAAATATTGTTGTACCCGTGTAGCCTACAGCTTTGACTTGGCAGTAGAGGTTCCTGGTCCATTGAATATACATTTTTTAGTTAAACTGAATGACTAAAAGAGGTAATTTTATAACAATTAACAATTAAAACAATGCTTTTATGAATCCAATTAATTTATCTCAACAAAATGTAATATTCTAGTATAATTTTGAACCTCGTGTATAAATTACAAACAAATATAAAGAATACCTTTTATGGAAATTAAGAGACGCCGTATTTTCGCTGGAATTCATTAAAATTTAAAGGCTTTATAATAACCTTTCATAAATTATGTTTTTGGTAGCATCGTAGAATAAATTTTATACGTTTTTCATCAACTAGAGCTATAATACAGTTATTAAGTTAATTAGCAGTAATATTTAAGTGAGATTTTGTTAATACTTTCATAATATAATTAGTTATGACTGCGCTCAATCCTGAAGTAGGTAAATTAAATATTAATCTTTAGTGATCACTGCAGTGAATTTGTTGAAACATATTCAGATTATGAATAACTAGTTTACGCTTGTGATTTTATGGGATTAATATGGGGTGTTAATATGGGATTCCTTTGATGGTCTTTAATCAACCGCTTTCATCTAGATTATGTATACATGACTTAATCTCAATTCGTATTCATGATATATGATTGAGCAGTCATAATTATTTTTTAAAGTAATTACGAGATTTAAATACGTTTTTCAAAAGTAGAATTAAACTGGATACTGAACTTCTCCTGCAAATAAATAAATCAGATGTTTTTCATTTGTATATCGGACAATTTGCAAAAGTATTTATTGAGTACCTAGTTAAAAGATATCCAATGTATTAAAATATATGCTTTACTTTAGTCTTAATTGAAGGCGGTGGATTAAATTGATTTCTTAATTGATTCTTTCTAATCGTTTATTTATTTTTTTACTTATGATACTTCATTGTACATTTATCAGGAATAGAAATGAAATGAACACATAAACTTGGAAAGTGTACAGTAGGCGGCCTTATTGCTTAGAAGCAATTTCTTCCAGGCAACCACAAAAATAATGGACATGTAAGACAATGGTAAAATGGGAAGGCGCATCAAAACAGCATCGTTCTTAAACAGCAACGCTCTTCTTCTATAATTTGCTCAATTACCAAATAATATATTCATGTGACAAAATAGGGGATACCTCTGAAATTCTTTGCACTTATAAAAGGTACATACTATAAAGATATTAAAACAATTTTCAAGAAAAAAATTACGTACTCATTTCATAAAATATCTCTTCATAATGAAACTAAAAATAGATCATTGTAGTGATTCATAACGCTTATCTATATATATAAAAATGAAACCCGTTTCGCGTTGTCACGGCATCACGTGTGAACGGCTGAACCGATTTCGATAATTCTTTTTTTATTATACTCCTTGAAGTACGAGGATGGTTCTTATGTAGAAAAAACGTAAATATGTACCACGGGCGAAGCCGGGGCGGACCGCTAGTGTTTTATACTTTTAAAGTACGTGTTTTTAAATTACTTTAAACATTCTCATTTGAAATGAAACACAAACAAAATACAAGTGATTTTTAGTTAGTATAATGGAAAATCACTTAGATATGTGTTTAGTCACTTTAGATTTATACATTTATAAGACTGAGATGCTAGTCCTTGTTCTTATTAAGCTTTTGTTCATAGATTAGACATTTTCGAGATGAAATTAGCAGATTTCTTAGAAATACCTAATTATGTACATATTTACAATATCCGAACTGGAAGCTTGGGTGGTGGCATATCTATATATATTCACAATAATATTAAATTTAAAATAAAGGAAACCGTTTATAAACAGGGAAATCATTTTTTATTTATAGAACTCATTAAGTTTTCTATGTTAATCGGCTTAGTGTACAAACCCCCTAGTTCCAATATAAATGATTTTATACAAACATACTCTCTGTTATTAGAAAAAACAAAACAAAAATCAATTATATTTGGTGATTTTAATATAGACCTTATGAAAAAGAATGCAAGAAGCATGGATTATGTTGACACTATTAGCGAATCAGGCTATCACATTATAAATAATTTAAGTGAAAACTATGCTACCAGACAAACAGCATTAACAAAAAGTATTATAGATCATGTTTGCACAAACTTGCAACAGGCTCAAATACATATGGCGTTGATTAGTTCATCACTGTCTGACCACAGACAAGTGTTCATTGAACTCAAAAAACACAAAACGCCCGTGAAACAAAAAAACAAATACATAGCTATTGATTATAATAAATTATATAAAAGCATTGAATTAAGTAATTGGAAAAATGAAGATAATAACTATACTAATTTAGAGACGTTTATTAAAGAAAAAATTGTAAGTGCTGAAATAACAAAATACAAAATGGCCAATTTACCTAAATCTGACTGGATTAATAAAACAATACTCAATTTGATTGAAGATAGAAACAGAATTTGGCATTCTTATCTATGTGACCCACATAATACCGCTCTGCACATGCAACATAATGCTGCAAAACTAAATGTTCGTACAACCATACATAACACAAAGAAAAAATATTATTACGATTCTTTCAATAAATGTAAAAATAATCCAAAGAAGATGTGGCAGCTAATCAATACCTTGGTAAAAAATAAAATAGACTATAATTGTGCTCCTCCAAATCTAATTATTGACGGTAAAACAATCCAAAAAGGAACTGAAATCTGTAACTGTTTCAATCATTATTTTGCTACTATAGGCACTCTTTTGGCTAGTAAATTACAAAATAATAACACCGCATCAACACTGACACAAAATACTATTAAAAATTGTAAGACTTCTACAGAAATTAGGCTCGATAAATTTGAATTATGTACAAAAAATGAAATATCTAAAATTATAGATAAATTAGACAACAATGCAGCTGCTGGAATAGACGGCGTTACTACCAAAATCATAAAATGTATAAAGAATCTTATAATAGATGACCTCACTAATTCTATAAACAAATGCCTAGCTGATGGTGTCTTTCCTGACAGTCTAAAAGTTGCTAAAGTGACACCTATCTATAAATCTGGACCTAAATCTGACCCTGGAAATTATCGACCTATTTCAGTACTGCCTATTGTATCTAAAATTTTCGAAAAGGTTTTATACACTCGTCTGCTCAAATACCTAAATAAAATAAATTTTCTAATTGAATATCAATACGGTTTTCGTCCTAAATCAAATACACTATCAGCTACAATTGATCTTGTTTCCAAAATTAAAGACAATATAGATAAGAAGCACTTGGCCTTAGGAATATTTATAGATCTTAAAAAGGCATTCGACACCGTCAGCCACCCCATTCTACTAAATAAATTAAAAAACATAGGTATAACTGATTCAGCGTATAAAATACTTGATTCATACCTAAGCAACAGGTATCAAATAGTAAAAATTAATAATTATGTGTCAAATCTCGCCGAAATCAAATATGGAGTCCCTCAGGGCTCTGTCTTAGGACCGTTGCTTTTTTTGGTGTATATCAATGATATCAGTAGCGCTGGATTGTCAGGGAACATATCACTGTATGCTGATGACACTTGTCTCTTCTACTTCGGGGATTCAGCAGTCAACTTAACTAAAGTTGCTCAAAATGATCTTAATCTATTAAATAGCTGGTTTAAATTAAATTTATTGACAATTAATGTAAAAAAGACCTCTTATGTAATCTATGCAGCCAAAAATAAAAAAATATCTTATTTTCCACCTCTTACAATAGACTCGCAACCTTTAAACAGATCTAATGAAGAAAAATATCTTGGCCTAATCTTGGATAATAAATTAACATTTAAATCACACATAAACCATGTGAGATCTAAATTAATACCACTTACAGGAGCTTTAAGAAATGCGGCTAAATATATACCATTTAAATTACGTTACAGTATCTATAACACGCTTGTTAAACCACATCTAGATTATCTTATCCCAGTTTGGGGGCAATCGGCGCCTACTAATTTAAAAAAACTACAAATTACGCAAAACAAACTAGTAAAAATCCTTTTTAACTTTAATTTTTTAACGCCAACTAAGGATCTATACTTCCGTACCAAATTGTTTGATTTAAATAAATTATATAAATATCACACATGCATACTGATTAAAAATATTCTATCTGATAATATAAAAACACAAATAACACTAAACAAAAAATCCCACAAATACCACACACGAAAGAGTGATAACCTTGAATTACCATTTATAAGAACTCTATACGGTAAGAGAAACTTAAGATTTGAGGGAGCACAATTGTACAATAGCTTGCCTAAAGCAATTAAAGAATCCTCATCAATTACTATTTTTAAAAATAAATTAAAGACATACTTAACTAATTTCGATAGCTGATTGTGTTATACTAACTGCAAAATTGTTATTTCTCATATTTGTAAAAGATCATGTTGTATTGTTCTTGTTTATGAGATTAATAAAGTTCTTTAAACCGAATTAAACGATCTTTTGTATTGATTGAAAATCTTTTGTGTTTGAATTTTCGTAAACAGTAAACACTTAGAGGTTTCATCTCCTTTGTAAATATTTTACATGACATTTTCAATACGTTCTGATAAATGAGAGAAATACTTTATGAATAAAGAATTGTTCCTTAGTTTTAGAGATCGACAAACGTCCATAAAAACTTTCTGATTAATAAGATTTCTATAAACCAGCACAGTTAAAGTTTTATTCCCTCCGAGAGATATTTGACAGGTCTGTTTTTTTGTTAAATGATAGATTTCTTTTACCAAGTAAAGTTGGATGGGCTAAGTGTGTGGTTATAAAAGGTCTGATGGTTTATTTTTATGCCTTTTTTTGAAGTGAAACTTCTTTAGGCGCGTTGAGAGTAAAACTTCAAGGTCGCGTCATGGCAATACCGTCACGTCATGGAGTAAGGCAACGATTTTGGTATTTTTGAATCTTGACAAAGAAGTTTCACTTCTGAGTTCTGACATAATATGTTCTTATTTTTAACAACCCCGAACTCATAATTCGTTAAAGTGTTAGCCACTCTATCAAGAGATGTAAGATGTTAAAATTAAAATTATTATTTAGTTACCAGTTTTTATTTGACAGTAAATTAGAGTTTTTTTTATTAAAGTTAAATTCGAATATTTATTGCTTTCTTATTTGGTGAAATAGGTTCTAGAAATTCTATTTATATCTTTCTTAGAAATAATATTATTACACAAACATTTGAATAAAATATGCATAGATTCAGACAGTATGTTTGTGTGTAAAAAGTTTTTAAGTATAAGAAAAATAATTCGCGTTTATGTCTAGGCAAAAAATATATTTTTACTTAATAACTAACGGGGTATGAGATGTATTTTTCATACTCTGTCCCACTGCAGGGTGACACGATTCTTTATAGTTTATACACAACTTTCCTATTCATTGAATAAATTATACTAGACTTGTGAATTAAACTGTTAAAGAAATAAGAATTTTTAAGTTGAGTACAATAGATATTTTAATGACCTTTTTATACAATAATATATTTTCTTGGAGTAAATTATAACTTGCTATTGTATATTTAGCAAAATCTATATACTTTTCTTTCTTTATGAATAAATATACCTTCTAAAAATAATGTTATGAAAAATTATATTATGTGGTTACATACGCGGAAAAAACCACAGGAAAACACTATTGGGGTGCATTCTTGATAATAAGGTACAGTACTCCAAAATTAATAATGCGCATGCAGATCTTCGCTAATTATCGTATTTCCAGAAATACCCGAATCACTCCGAATCATTGAATCGTAAGTGCCCCAAACAATGCATTTGTATCTTGCACCTTGTTCGAAAGGAATAGGAGTCAATTCAGAGTCATACACAATCGAAAACAATTCGGGCGATAGGTGACGGTAGCCTGTCAGTCAAAAAATTCAAAAATCCGTCAGTTGTCTTTATATATTGGTGGTGACCGCACGTATTATCTCTGTATGGAATTATATAGAGCTGCTGTTACATACCCTTCTTAGTTTTGTTTCAAAGTTGAATTTTCCGGTAAAATGATTATTTACACAGGTAGCAGATAGCAGTGGGGAAAGTGAAAATTAATAAGAGCATAATGAAAGTTCTGATCGTTCTACGATATCAGAAATAGAGATAATCCCTGATTCTGTAAATCCTTTGGACTGAGATTTTAATGATTAGATTTCACAATTTAAATGTAAACCAGTGTTTAAAAATCATTTTTTTTAATATAAACTTTGTCTTATTTTAACCTTCCATACATCCATCATTACGCCAGCTTCAGTAAGACACTTAGTTCTAAGTATAGAATTTTCCAAGTAAATCAATACAACAAATATATATTCGCAATCGTGTGGCTTATCCTCGCTATTAACTTACATTGAATTATCGAAACAAATTTCGTTACTTATCTCTTTTATAATAAAATCACAATAAAACTCATAATTCTAATAAACTATGCATGAAGAAATTACATTTAACCACTCTATATACATATCGTCTTCGGAGGCTCGGGGAATATGACAGTTGCCGAACAGTGACGAATTTTTCTATGCGCATTATCAGTTTGGGAGTACTGTAATCTATGTTTGTCCCAGGGTTAACTATTTCCATTCTAAATTTCATCCAAATTTTTTCATCATAGTTTTATCCGCAAATATACCATTAGACTTAGGAATTTGTAATATTAGTATCGATAGAAATCGGATCTGAGCAACAATTTTCATATTATAATATTTATAGATAGTAATAAATCTATTACGGGATTGAATTGAATTCTATTTAGGTATATCATGATAATATAGATCAAAGAAAATTGATTTAATTTATAAATAACACAAAATAACAATAAAAAACAAGGAGAATTATAAGCTTGTAGTTAGGCGTCCCAGATTATCTATTGTACAAATATCACTTTTATAATAATAACTATCACAATAGATTTATGGAAAAACCCCGACTAAAAAGCTAATATAACTTACACAATAAAGATTTATTCGTACAAGTATTGTGTATCCAAAATAATTTCTTTTTGTTGGATCAAGCGACTATTATAACAGGGGGCTGAGGCGGGGGCTGACGTTGATTCATTGCAAAGGTTTCCTACACTATGTGTTCTGTTAAATAAGTTTGTACGTGATAAAACCTTATCTAGTGTAAAAGTGCTGGATTAGTTGAAGATTTCGGTACAAAGAAATGATATTGCTTTTAATCTCGGAGTAGTATCTCTTTCGCTTTGTCGTGAGGGGGAAAGAGATGTGAATAAATAAACAGAACGTTTAACACGCTTGAATTGATTTATTAATATAAATAACAATCAATTAACTCAATATATCGTGCTTTAAGTCGTTTTATCGTTGAAAATAATATAACATTTTTTTAAGTTGTATTAGCCTTAAACTAAACGATTAATTTGATACAGCTTTGTTAAATATGTACAAATAAAACTTATGAATTTCTAAAATATTGTTGTTTTATATTTTCTTTATGCATCTGAAAGTTTACACAAAATCGCGAATGCTATGTTTGGATATGAGATCCATTTATCTGCGTTTTGTCTTGTTAGGTTTACTTAGTCCTTGTGAAAGTCAAAATCTAATGTATTTACTCATTCACTTGTAGGGATTAGTATTTTTGAATATAAATAATTAAATTATAATTCTAAGAAATCATATTACCTATCTGAAAAATGTTTTCAATGAAAAATGTACCTTAATACAAAATACTCAAGTTTCTAATTATATCTAGAGTAAAATAGTAAACATATAACTTTTTTTAATTGTTCATAGTTTGTTGTAAAATTAATAATATCTATTTTGCTTATACATAGATATGTAGAGTAATATTTTCGATATTTAAGCATTTTATAAAAACGAACAAATTAATGTTTAAATCGACTTAAATATGAACCTTATATGCCGGAAATATAATTGTACTAAGTCAAACTGGTACTCCATTAAGAAAAATAGGACATGTTTTCTGTTCGTATGAAATAGAACTCCATTTTCCCTCAGCCTATTCGAAACACAGTGCTTACAAAAAATACGAGGCTTTTCTCATTAATACGAATAAGTATCCTTATTACGGGGTTTTTGACTCCGTTATATAAGCCATAATTAACTTTTGCTATACCTCTTTGAGTGGCTTGAATATTATTTCAGTGCTCATGAAAAGTATCTACTGTATTTTATTATTGTCAATTGTCATTGTATTGAATTTATTTAAGTGAAAATTACGTGTTTTATTTATTTATGAAAATAATTGATTATTATTTAATAATATATAGGCTTTACTTAGTTCACATTAAGTTCAATTGACAACAACAAACAATTACAATTATAAAAACAATACAACCACAAAATGTAATTACAACAATACAACAATACATACTTACAATTTGTTATGTAATTCAAACATGTTAATTAAATCGAATGTAAATACTAGGGAGAGTACTGTATTTTTTATTATCTATGATTATTTTATTACTGATTTCGTTAACGAAATATAAAGAAACCATGTTAAATCTTAAATCACAGCTACGAAAGAGGTTATAATTTCCTTTACCAGACTTTAGACAAAGGTAAAGTTACAGCCGTGCATCTGGCATGTTACAATCTAGAAAGTCTAACAACTGTAAGTGCAGCTACATCAAAGTAAGATATTATATTTGTATACTTTATTTTTTAAACCAAGACGAACATTCGTTTTAGGATAAAGCAGCACAGTTAGCACCATACCTTTTTAGAAACGTGTATTTTTTCGAAAGACTCTACTTGTAATAAAAACATTTATTTACTGTTAAAAGTGTCTGTAGTTCCTTTTTATTTAGTTTTACAGTTTTACTACAATATACCTGTATATTTACATTATTTTAATTTATTTATATACACTTCTTGGTGTTGAATAAAATTTAATTTCTTTCTAAGGTTTCTATAACGTATGGACTTTCGTTCGTCTCTACCATAAAAATAGAAAAGCATTACTTAGGTGGTCAAAAAGTTCAGACTCAACACGCGAGCCCGTCACAAGCATATATAATAAAGTAAAATCACAATTTAAAAGTCGTTAATCTTTACATGCACTGTGGTCATGTTCAACCCGAGTGGTCGCGTGAGTTCAACGGTAACAGGCACGTATTGTAACTACTGTGTAGTAAATATTTGGGGCCCTAGATCTTATGGACGTGAACGTTTATAATTAAAATGGTGGAAGCACTGATTATACGATAGTGAAAGTAGGGCAGAATTTTACTAATATTTTATTTCTCAAGCAATTTATTTAATATTAATACTTAAAATTGTATGCAAATAGTTCGATATAGTTAAGATGTAGTTTTAAAGACAAAGAAATGTTCCCACGTGCTTCATAGATTTTGTGTAGCTTTTATAACTACCATGAAATACGATAAACCTTAACCTAAAATAATTATACTTCCTAACATCCTTAATGATATAATTAATGTACAGTATGTTACCTGGAAGAGATCACTCTTAAATAATAAGAAAGCCCCTGTGTTGAAGGTTAAATTTAAGGTTATTTTGTATGAACGCAAGTGTTAAGTAAAAATTAAAAGCGTGAAATGTTAATTCAAGGGCATTTACCGTAATCTATAGTTTGTCGCCATAGCTTGCTTCGAAATTAAATTTACGGTCGTGACTTTATCTCAGCTCACTGTAAGCTAGATTCTGTCGACTTAAAGATAAATCAGCGACTCCGAGAATACTTGTAAAACAGTGTACAAAAAGTTTAAATAACTGCCTCGCTGGAACTTTTGTCTTGTCCTTTTATTAATCGGCGCAGAATACAGTGTTTTATTATTTATTGTGAGTATAAACTCTGATGAATGCAATAATAAAATCTCTGGGGAATAATAATATATTTTATGTGTATGATTATGACCTCAACTTAAGTTACAGCTATTTGTTGTTACATACTCAGCTAAAATGTATTTTATGTGCTTTATTCTATGGCTTTACTGAATAAATAAAATCCTCAGAATTTCGGCCATGGTGGACATTCTCAGGGGAGATTAGTTGACTGCGTAGATGATATTATAGCGTATACGTGAAGATAATATATGTTCATCATATTTCATCTTGTTAGTAAATGATAGCTAGTTTAAATGACATGAAATTATTTTCACTGTTAGAGTATATTTGTAAAATGACGCCGTAAAGGTCTAACCAAATTGAAATAATTTCGTTTGAAAATAAATAAATTGTAATTTTGTTCAAAAATATATTGTACATGAATGAATCGATACCAGTTTACTTTTTAATTTTCACCCAGGTATTGTATTTTAAAACTTTATTGCTAAGCAAAATAAGCGAGAAGTATTGCATTCCATCATCTGGGAGACTTCACAAATTCTCCAATTTTCGCTAAAAAATCGATTATATTTGTTCAATTCAGTTGTAGAATTTAAAATGGCCCATCGAGGAAATACTATATTCTAGGTATAAATCAATATCCTAAAAATATTCTTAAAGATTGATATTAAGAATAACAAGAAGAAAACAAAGAAACATTAGCACTTGAATAGAAAATGATTACTGCGATGTAAACACTGCAAGTGACTCGATTAGCAGAAGGTAACCGATCTGATCTAATTATAGCTGATGCTATGCGACGTACTTTGTTACATGCCCTCAGGTGATATCTTTTTTCCTTCATGACAATATAGCTTGTTTAATAATAACATTACATTACTTTTGTATAAGATGTTGAATAAGTTGTCGTGAGATGTACCATTGATGATGTGGCTTTTAAACTTTATTAGTGCGCTCGGAATAATTCCCTTTTATTAGATATAATCATTGTTTATAATATATGAGTATGTTTTCGTATTTGAAGGTAGTCCTTAAATGCAAACCTATGAATCTCTTGTGAAGTTTGATAAACTCATTTATATTTTTTAATACGTAAAATAATAGAGCAATAAAAATCGAAAAACGATATCTCCATCTTTTAACTTTTTCTTTAAACTAGCGACGCATATTAAGCTCGTTTTGTTTAAGGTCAATGACGCCCATAATCAAGTCTAAAACTTTACCTTTGTTTGAATCCAGACTTGTTATGAAGATGAATCCATTAAATGTTCTCGAAGTTTATATTACGAAAAAATAATATACTTTCTTTTTATTCTTCGTTATAGATAAGATGGTTAACGGTGGAAAGCAAGCTAAATAACCACATTTACTTTTATAGTACACTAGCTAACCCATGCCATCGTCCGCTTTGTCTAACACCAAATAAATTGTACACTAAAACCTTCCTATTAAATCACTATATTAAAAAAAAAACTGCATCAAAATCCGTTGTGTAGTTTTAAAGATCTAAGCCTACAGACAGATGTGGGAAGCGACTTTGTTTTATACCTACTATGAAGTGATAGTGAAGTTACGATGCAAAGAACACGCACTTTCATTTGTAATAGTAAGGATGCCTCAACAATAAGTGCTTTATCAAGTTTTTCAAACCAAGCATGGTCTTGAACCAGCTAGGTTTATTACTGTTGGCTGAGCTCCAGGCCCATAATTACTTTGTATGCAGTGCGCTTAAGATCCAAAGAACAAAAGTAATAAATAAGATACCGCTCGGATATTTCGTTTAGTTACTATACATTTGAAAGCATTGTTCTCGTGTGTATTATGTGGAGTTATGGATGTTTAATATTGTGTTATTTATTGATATTAGGTTTGTTAATAATGTTTTATCTAGTTTTTGAAGGATTTATAGTGTAATACAGAGTACAGAGCGTAATACCAATGAGAACGCTTGATACTATAAATTCAGCTAGAGCATCTGATCAAAAGTTTTATTTTACATCGCCAAATTTACCTCTACAAGCAATTTAAATAAAATAAGGTAGTAAAGATATATCGAGTTAAAAATATTTTTGATATTTAAAAAGTGCTTATTTGAATCTACACCAGGGCCCCACAAATGGAAAGTCCGGCCTACGATTAAACAACGTGTCGTGACTGACTTCAGTTTGCTCGCGACTAAAGCGTCATTTTCCTTACAAGTGTTAAGTATGGCCAATTATTGTGGCGCTTTCCAGTTTTTTGGTTATTTATCCTTTGTTTTCGTTTACTGCTTACATTATGTATGAATATTCAAATGATATAATGGGTAGGGTTTCTAGCTTTTATTGAAATGGCTCTAAAATTTGTATTCATGAATAAAGGATGTTAGGCAAATATTTTGCTTGTGAAGTTTAATACATGAGGAAAAATATCGATTTGGTGAGATGAAAATATATTTTTGTTGCACTTGAGTAGTTTGCACTCTAATAACTCGTATTACGGTGCATTTACATCAAACGAACATAGAGCTAAAGCTAGAGCTAGAGCAAGAGCATTATTTCTTAATGTTTTAGTGTAAATGAAAACTCGTATTAAGTGTTGTTCAGTATTAGAACATTGCATATAATATTTTCGAACGCACTAAGAACAACGAAAGAATTCTTTACGACTGTATACACTAAAAGAATTTTGCATAGGGGGGTTAGAATGAGCATTCGCTCGTTTAATGTAAATGCACCGTCACTAGATAATGTTTCGTATTAAATCTAAGTAATTAAAACAATCTTAATACTAACGGCTTGATACATATGTCTTATTCAAGCTCAGCGATTGTATAATAATGAAGCAGATTGACGCGGTGAAACTAAGGGTTGTCCATCCACCGAAATTCAATTTATTGTTTTATTAAATCGTCATTCATTCACAGAAAATAATAAATTAGCGTGAATATTTTTAAGCAGAACATTTTAAAGATGTTACTAATTCCAGTATATTTTATTAAAGCAGCAACATAATAATTCAATACCATAAATATGAAGGTATTCAAATGTCATGAAGTTCTTTTAAAATATTTAATGTAAAGAAAGTTATACGCAATTAAAGCCTATTATAGCTCTGAGAAAGAAAATTGAAATCTCCTTTTCTCTACTATAATTACTATATTACTTTGTAGTGCAGTACCTACACCGTAGCATATAATGTAAGTACCTAAACATCTCATCGGTAGCAGCCCTATCACGAAGATAACACGTGTTTCCTACAAGAGTTTGCATTTAATCTAAGATTAATTCGTAAGGTCTAATTCAGAAGTACGAGCGACACGTCATGACTTGTTTATTGGATATGTGAGGTGCATACAGTTCGAGTGTCGGCGTGTGACTGAATAATTAATGCCGGATCTACCGATAATATATGTCGTCTATGGATTTATTCGGGATCTGTGGTTTTTTTTATCTCTCATTTTAGTTTGCTCAATTTGTATTGTTTAGTTTCATCACCACATAGCTCAAAACAAAGTTGCTTCACGCTGTCTGTCTGTCCATCGATACGTGTCTATAGATTCTCTATACACTTAGATCTATAAAACTACGCAACGGATTTTGATGCGTTTTTTTATTGGTAGAGTGGTTCAAGACGAAGCTTTTTGTATATTATTTGTTATGTTTGCGCCAAAACGGGTGAAGCCATGGACGGATAGCTAGTTTAAAGTAAATTCTCTTATCTTTTGGTATGATTCACAAGTAGGCAACAAGTTTATGAATTATATTTTTCGAGGACGACACAATTTATTTGCAGGTAAATTGTTGAAATAAATCTTAAGGAGGATTTGAAGAGGGCTTTAGAAAATTAATTATAAACAATTGGAAGGAAAAATATATACGGTAAATTGAAATAAATTATATTATATTGCTGAAGTGATTATAAGATTACGTGAAATTGTTGTACCTATTGTATGTTTCAAACTATCAATTAAAAAGTCAATATCATATTCTGCAAAAATATTGTATAAATCCTATGATTGTAATCAAACACAAAAGGGATGAAAATTGGGAAGAGGAACAGAAAAACTAAATAAATTGTAATCTTTAATCACTTTATTAAAATCCACTGGTATAACCTGAAGGTTGAAATCAAATTTTTACCACAAATTACAAAGCCATAGCGCAGCGACCATTAACCAAAATATTCATATGATGCAATATAATAAAAACGATGATGATGATCGTAAAAGGAAGACACAAAAGATGATTTTACTGTTTTCATTACAGAACCCGGAACTCCCTTTTACGATGTATTTATTTGACAGGCCATTGTTACATTTAGTTTAACAATAAAATGTACGCCATTACTTTACGCACTAGTTTAGATGGGAACGTGTTTATATCTCAACCCGATTTATTGCTATTGCGTGGTACAAGTACAAGCGTGAAGCGGATTTCAATGTATTTATGGAATTCGTATCTTATTTTTACGTTAATAGTTATATTATACATCGTACAGTGTGAATCTTTCTATTTTTTTTTTATAAAAAGAAAGGGACTTAGAATACTCAATAGCTATATTACATTTAAGATACTGTTTAAATTTATTCATAGAAAGAGTCAACACAAGCGAGAGATTTAATATATTTTGATGATTATAGTTTCTTTTTATAAACTTTATTTAAAGAGCGTAATCACAAAATGATTATGTCTCGTTACTCGAACATAAAAACGCAGTTAAGATTTGAAAGACATTTGGTCAACGCAAAAATTAAAACCTACGCAATAAACAAATTCAGAAGATGTGTGCTAATACAGCACAAAAATTAACATATGCAACATAATCTATACTAACAACTAATACCAAATTGAATTCGGTTGCTTCTATAAGCGTATACCTTCCACACTTTCAATCCAATGATACGTCAGGTGTAACTAATACCAAATAGAAATCGGTTGCTTCTATAAGCGTATACCTTCCACACACTTTCAACCAACGATACGTCAGTCCCACAGATCACAGAAACTAAAGGGAGATATGGTTAGGGGGCGGGGCCGGTATCGCAGCAATATGTACAAAAAGAGAACAAACTGTAGCGGTGCTGTATACGTACGTCACTTACAATCTAGTGTGCGAACGAATAGTCGCTCTCATATTTTTGTGTGATGACACGCACACAACGCGAAGTATTGTTTTGATTTTGTTTACTGCAGTTGTGTGCGTAATTTTTTTATGAGACACGGTTTCGTACTCAGCGCAAGCGATTGGCATCTCTCTAGATCTCTATGGTCAGTCCCTATTTCGCACAAAACCGCTGGCACTCTCACCCCACACAGCGTTAACAAACCTGTCGCAGTAAGTTTCCGTTTCGCGACATTATTTCGTTAAGCGCCGTAATGTGCGATGTAAAATGTGTTTAATTTGGAGCCATGCCTCGGCCTAGCTGAGGAGACAAATGTTAGTGTTAATTAAAGTTGTTAGTTTCTTCAGAGATGTTTGAACAGCCTGTGTTGTGCGTGTGTGGTTATAGGTAAAGTTATGTTTATTCTCTAAGCGATTTATCTAGAAGTCTAGATGTTATAGCAAGCTTTAAACTCCTTGCAACGATTGCTAACGAGTTGTTCACAGTAGAAATGTTATATTTACAATAAACATGCTTAAATATGCATTATCGAAGTTGATTAAATACATTATAAGACTCCGTTGTAATTAGTACCATGATATATTTAATTCATAAAAAGATAATAACTCTACCTTCTTCATACATTGATATAGAATATTTGACGATAAAATACGAAGTCCCAGTCAATGTCATGAAACTTTATATTAGTTACATACTTTTGTATTTCTTTCCATACCCATGTACAGTACTCCAAAATTAATAATGCGCATGCAGATCTTCGCTAATTATCGTATTTCCAGAAACACCCGAATCACCCCGAATCATTGAATCGTAAGTGCCCTAAACAATGCACTTGCATCTTGCACCTTGTTCGAAAGAAATAGGAGTCAATTCAGAGTCATACACAATCGAAAACAATTCGGGCCATAGGTGACGGTAGCCTGTCAGTCAAAAAATTCAAAAATCCGTCAGTCGTCTTTATATATTGGTGGTGACCGCACGGATTATCTCTGTATGGAATTATATAGAGCTGCTGTTACATACCCTTCTTAGTTTTGTTTCAAAGTTGAATTTTCCGGTAAAATGATTATTTACACAGATAGCAGATAGTAGTGGGGAAAGTGAAAATTAATAGGAGCATAATGAAAGTTCTGATCATGCTACGATATCAGAAATAGAGATAATCCCTGATTACGTAAATCCGTTGGACTGAGATTTTAATGATTAGATTTCACAATTTAAATGTAAACCAGTGTTTGAAAATAATTTTTTTAAATATAAACTTTGTCTTATTTTAACCTTCCATACATCCATTATTACGCCAGCTTCAGTAAGACACTTTAATAGTTCTAAGTATAGAATTTTCCAAGTAAATCAATACAACAAATATATATTCGCAATCGTGTGGCTTATCCTCGCTATTAACTTACATTGAATTATCGAAACAAATTTCGTTACTTATCTCTTTTACCATAAAATCACAATAAAACTCATAATTCTAATAAACTATGCATGAAGAAAATACATTTAACCACTCTATATACATATCGTCTTCGGAGGCTCGGGGAATATGACAGTTGCCGAACAGTGACGAATTTTTCTATGCGCATTATCAGTTTGGGAGTACTGTAAGTCGATTGTTATACGTGTAATTACTAATTAGTTTACCTGTAGTAAAAATATATAAACCAACATTACCTAAATACCAATAATTTTGTTACTTACTTTTAAAATAGCATTTATTGTATTATAACTTACTAGCCGCGCCCCGCGGTTTCACCCGCGTGGCTCCGCTCCTGTTGGTCTTAGCGTGATGGTATATAGCCTATAGCCTTCCTTGGTAAATGGGCTATCTAACACCGAAATAATTTTTCAAATCAGACCAGTAGTTCCTGAGATTAGCGCATTCAAACAAACAAACAAACAAACTCTTCAGCTTCATTATATTAGTATAGATATATACAGGTATAAACAAAAACTTACATATAGTACCGATACATAAATCATGTACTTAGATGCAAGTATGGATGCAAGCTTATGCAACTCCTTTGTGGAAATATTGTATAGAAATAAATCCTTGTTTGTATTGACATTTATAACATAACTTGTGAGAACGGAAACTCAAAGGATTTCTGAGGAATATACGAGTGCTTGTAAATGTTTTAATGAATGCATCGACAGATTTTATGCTGCATTTTGCTCTATATATGCTTAAAATGCAGTATCAAATCTGTATCTAAATAATCATCTAATCTGCTAAAGGGATGAATCGATTTAAGGTTTATTGATACTTTTTATTTCGAAGGTATTCAGACTATCGACTAAAGATCAGTATGGCTTAGTTTGTACTTTTTCAAAGTCGACGCAAAAAAAAAGTTTTTAAGCATTTTCTGTACATTTTAATTTGTGGCTCTACATCATAAAGATATTTCCGTCAATTTCAACAAAATTTGGAATGACTTAGCAAATGGTAATTAACTATTTGAGAAACTTTCGACCAAGCCAATCTATAAATAATTAATATCGTCTTTACATTGCAAATAATATACAAACATAGCTTAAATCTTAGTTAATCAAACTACTGAACCAATTTGTTCTGTAATAACTATCTACTAATGTCCTGTAAATCACAAAACACACGTACCACTAATGAACAGGCTCACATTATCACCATTTTTCATTACTCGTTTGTCATTGTATGAAAAGGAATTTATTTCACAGCAAGCACAGGTCAGTGTACAATTAAGAATATAAATGAAAACTGCTTTTAATAATCCCTGAAAGAATTGTACGTTCCCGGTAAACAATAGCATGCTGTGGTTATTAAATAAGGTGAACAATGTCAAAGGACTTTTTTATGTGACCGTACCTGATTGTTTTCTGATTTACAACACTCGTCTTTTGACGTTTTTCAACGGGTTGACTGATATTTTTTGAGGGATTTTGTTGTTCTAACAGCTAACTTTTGGTGTGATGATTTAAGATTTTTACTAATTTGGGTATTTTATTTGTATGCAGGTTAAAAGTAGTCTATAATTAATTTTATTTGTAATTGTTTCAGCAAAGTTTAAACATAATGTTTTTTAAATTTCTCTAGATCAGTAATCCTGAAAATCTAAATACTATCTCTTAGCCTGCACATATTACCTATTTCTCTACTACTCTAATACATGAAGGAAAATACTAACAAAACCGGAATTTATTAGACCTTATAGCTCCTTTTTAAATTTAAGGTATTAAGTAACATACACTATTCATAAAACTCCCAAGTTTGTTTTTTTTTAAAGCAACCGCTTAAGTGTTGCTAGTTCTTTTCAATCCACCAAGACTTGGGTAAAAATAATACGACGTTTCAAGTGTTTATAAAATCTCACTTGAGAATGAGTTTGAGTTATGTATTGCCTGTTTGAAAAATAACGAATTGAGGATTTTCCATTCAATCGGGAAATATTGGCGTAATATTTTCAAGTCGATTTAAAGGTCGAATAATAGTTTATTTAGTATGGTAATAAAAATCCTATTGCTTGAAAAGTGAGTACCTATTGTAGTAATTATACTGTGTATAGGTAGATTGTATGTGTGTAGTAATTAATAATTATATTCATACTTATTTTAAGAGATTCAATTTACAACTAAATTGTTCACGCTACAGTAGAGTTCTTGGCATTTTAGTAAAAAGAAAATGAGTAAAAAGAAATAGTATTGAACTGTGTTCTTCATATTTAAAAATACTAAATTTCCAGCAAGTATAGACTATAGAGTGACATTGACCTTCACTTGTAACGTAAAATCAATACCAAAGTAATTATTACTTTGTGTCTTTCTTCAAACAAGTTGAAATTGAAAGGGATAAAACACTGTTTAAATAAATCAATACCAAATTATTTCTAGATAGAAAAGAGCCTTGCCTGTCTATACCAACTCTATATTATAACGAGTCTATCTTTTTCACATAAATTAAATTTGTAAGTGAAATTGACAAAGTACTGATTGAATAAATCAATATAATGCGTAAAATAGTCTTGTCTGTCCGTATTATTACATATCTGGCTATAAACTTCCAAAAAATATTAGCAAAAAAAAGTAAATACTATCAAAAAATTGAATAAAACCCCATGAACCGTTGCGCCTGGATCGAAATAAAATTTGGATTTTGCCTGAAATTCCGATCGCAAATGATATTAAACGGCATGGCTGGTATGGCCTCCATTAGCGGGCAACGCCGGGTCGTCGTGTTAACACGATATGTTAATTTTATTAGCCGAGATTGGAAGGGACCTGCACTTAATTGCGATTTTACGATGCATTCGCATGTGCTCGAAGTGTAATTAATAATAAATGTCATCTTTATATACACTTAGAAGTGGTGGTCAATGGATGGTGTATTTTTGTACGATAAAAGTCGTGTACCGTTTTTAACAGTGCATCTAATAATATTTTAATAATATCTAAATAGCCTTAGAAATTCGCCAAAATGAAATGAGAGGCACCAGCTATCAAACAAAAAAAAAATCGTCAAAATCGGTTTACCCAGTCGAAAGTTGTGAGGAACCCAATGTAGTTTTTAAACTTTTTTTGAAATCCGATGAAAATACAACCATCAGATTTATGTCAGAAGCAATAAATTAAGTTTGAATTTCATAGTATATTATTTTTATAATCCAGCCGCCACCCACTTTACTAATTTGTTGTCTCTTTTGATGGAAACTTTTTTTGTAGCTTTCATGAAGAATCTAAAAGAATAAACGAAATAATAAATACATGAAATTCTAGTTATTTAAAATAGAATGAAGTTTTTGGAATACATTAAACTGTGCAACTCCATTGTTGAAAAACACTTTAGATAGTTTTTTGACAGCTCGCAATGAAATATAGGAGAAATTTGAAACAGTGTTAATTGAAATTCTGGCGCTATTTTATTTTTCACCGGTTATGTGTCTGGTTTATTTTTTTGTTGGTTTGTTTATTAAGGATTATTCAATTCTGTTTACTTGTGTAGATAAAATTGTGCGCTCGATTATCATTGTATTTTGTGTTCACCTTGGGGATCAGTTAAAAACTCTTTATGATTATTTATTCATTAATGGCAAATACACATTCATTAAATGATATTTCCTGAAATAGCTGTTTTTTATTTGAAACACTACTATATCAATATTTTTAAAAGAATTATATCATGGTTACTAGCTGCGCCCCGCGGTTTTACCAGAATAATTGTTCCACTCCTATTGATCTTAGCGTGATGATAACATTCCACGTTCAATAGGCTATCTAGCACTGAAATAATTTTTCAAATCGGACTCGTAGTTCCTGAGATTAGCGCGTTTAATCAACCAACAAAACAAACTCTTTAGCGTTAATATTAGTATACTATGTAGATATATGTACATTAATCACGTCACATTGTAAGTACAATACGTATATACATGGTAATAATAGAACATCATTACATTATTGGTAAATGCAAATAAGCCATACTAACCGTTCGCTAATATCCCTTTGTGGTTGTAGATCATTAACTAACTAAGAATAAATCCATTACCTTAAATCAATATTATTTTGATATATTCAATTTGAAAAGACTGAAATGTTTTGATTGAATTTCCACTAGAAGATAATATACAGAAATAAATTGAATATTTGCCACATATATTTTATCATTTTACACATATAACTATTAGATATATTCTGATCTTTTACCCTAATCCAACAATTTCAGTAGTTCAGTTGAGAATTGAGATGGCTGAGATTTCATTTTCATTTTAATGCCCATGCCCATGCCCATGCCCATGCCCATGCCCATGCCCATGCC